>CM065705.1:6806426-6892771 GCA_017654935.2 Phymorhynchus buccinoides | reverse complement strand
GGGACTAGCGCCTAAACACAGTTCTTTCACAAACTTTTCTGTGACAGGCTCAAACCTCTGCAAAACTGGGCCGCAGTACATTTTGTCAGTGACTGGTGATGGGGGGACATCAGTAGAATCAAGTTTTTCACGGATGGAACTTATTTTCGTTTGGAAAAAGTCAGAAAATTTATGAGGGAGATCTTGCACTTTAAAAACAGAAGGGAGTGGGGAATGACTTACTTTACCCAAAATGCTGCTTGAGACACTGAACAACTGCTTAACTGTGGTGCATGCAAGTATCTTGGTTGAGTAAAAGGCTGTTTTGGCACAATCGACGATGTAGGTCACGTGGTTCCTGGCAGCCTGGACACCTGCCGATGGACCGTCAGGTGGGTGGCACGCCACTGCTCCTCAGCTCTCCTCCTCTCCTGCTTGGCGTCCTGGAGCTCAGGCCCCACCGCGTTGTACCAGGGAGAGGGGGGACGGGTAGACACCAAGCGGCGTGTGACGGGCGCGTGTTGATCCAGGGTGGCGTGAAGGACCCCGAACAGCTGGTCTGCAGACGGCTGAAGGGGAAGGTGGGCCTGGAGGTCGGCCCTGAAGGCCTCGATGTTGATGGACGCCAGGCGGCGAACGTCTTTGTAGACTTTGGCAGACGGAGGCTTGGCGAGGTGGAGCACACATCTGACACAGAAATGGTCTGATGACAGAGTGGGCTCCACGGTCGTCGACTGCAGCAGACGATCATCCTCCCTGTGCAAAACCCAGTCGACAATATGGCCTCTGGTATGGGTGGGCTCAGATACAGACTGAGAGAGGTCGAACATTTTGATAGTGTCCAGCACTTTAGATGTGTAGAAGTGGGACGGGTCATCGAAATGAAAATTAAAATCGCCCACAATCAGCAGTGAACCAGACAAACTGTTGGTGTACTCCAAAAAGTCCGGGAGCTGGTCAATGAACATGGAGTCTGATAATTTGTTTTTCTTGTTTGGAGGGGGGCGGTATACACAGAAAATATTCAGAGTGTTCTGTTTGTAGGATAGTGTCAGCTGGGAAAGTTCGAAAGAAGAGTGGCTGAACGGAAAGTTTGCTGTGAGAGTGACGTGTGGTTTTAGAGTGTCAGAGAAAACGAAAGCTAGGCCACCTCCACAAGTGGTCGTACATCGTGGGAAGGAGGCAGTAGAAAATCCAGGGGGAGCAAGGTCTTGGCATTTCGCTTCATCCCCAGCCTGACGGAGCCAGGTTTCAGTCACACAGAAAATGTCAACACGGTTAGACAAAATGTATTCATTTACGGCAGAACGTTTTTCTTTTCGCCCAACAGATTGAGCGTTGAACACAGCAACACACAGATCAAGGTCAGTGGATGGCGATGTGTCAAAACAAGAGAAAACAGGCACTCGAATAAGATTTTTGAAATTTACAGTCCGTGTCTTCTCGCGCCTCTCACCTGCACGCCTCTCGTCATACAGACTGACCACGGCGATGTTCCTCCGTTTGCGACGGCCTCCACGGTGGGTGCGGGTCCTGGGAAGGCGATAGCCGATGCCAGCACGTCTGATGGCCTCAGCAACAGTCGGATCAAGGGGGGCGGGGGACACGGACAGAAGCTGCTCTCGTGTGTAGATCAGACTAGAAGTAAGTCGCGGCCGAGAAAGTTCAAAAGGCGGGTGCCTGTGTCGACAGGCAAAGGGGCACTGGGTCAGTGGCACAGTGGGTTGCACGTGAGCGAATTCACGAAACAATGGAGACTGGTTTTGATAAACAACAATACTTGCCAGGTTCAGAAGAAAACATGTCCAAATAACTCGAAAGTCCTGGGGCAAAACGGCACTAAAAACACACCAAAAGAAAGCCGGATCCATGACGAACACACTGGTACCACACACAGGGTCGATCACAACAACAGTCAATCACAATTTCACTTTCGTACGGAGCTCCCACCATGCGTGCCTGGGCACGTTTTGGGCTGAAATATGGCTGGCGGTGAAAGGGTTAAGAGTTGTTGTTGGGTTTTTCCTTCAGAATATTAACGAGTTTGAAAGAACAGAGTTTGACGTCAACACGGACCGTCTAAGGTAAGTTCGTGACGTCAACATATAGAAATGTATTAAAGATACACTGACCCACCACCACGATTAAGTCCCTTGGGTTTTTTCTGGGTATAGCTGTGACCCATATACAAATGCCTCCAACTTGAAATTGAGGCTGCTCTTTAAAATGATGTTTCATTTTCAATTTGGGGGCAGTTGTGTGGGAGGAAAACCTGGTCAAAACAAGATTTCTTACCAGCTATAAGAGGGGAAACACGTGAAACCCGTGGTTTTGACACGTGATCTGGTGGATCTTTAAGAGTTGGTTGGGGTTTTTCCTTCAGAATATTAACGAGCTTGAAAGCACAGAGTTTGACGTCAACACATGTTGATGACAGCTGCTTTTTTTTAAATTTTAATTAAGATATCTAACTTTATGAGACCCCCCCCCCCCCCCCTTCCCACGGAATATTAACGATTTTCCTCTATTATATCCAAAATAAACACAGACTTATCAAAATCTGACAGCCAGTCACCCTGACTCTCTCGGTGAGTTTTCTTCAACAAGCTGTTGTGTGTTTAATTTCTTTGCTCCTTAACATGTACACTAGAGTTGAGGAACCGGTTCACAAATCCGAACCGGTTTTCCCCTCTTCGAACCGGTCTTTTCGAACAGGTTTTTAAACCATTTCTGGCATCAGTAGTTTCACCTATGCAAACACATAGGCTATTTATTTGTCAGAATATTCACACACACGCACACACACACGCGCGCACACATACACACACACTCAACTCAAAACTCAGCTCAACTCAAAACATTTTAATGATGAGGCCATCTGCCCGTGTCAAAGGAAGGTGAGGGTACGGTGGTGGTTAAAAAATATAATATAATCATAGGAAAAATAATTAAACCAAAGCAAAAACGAAACGTCATATGGCGGTTGGAGTGTGAAGGATGGTGGCACATTCACAACGCAATGAACCAGCTTTGAGAATAATCAAATATGTAGCGGGATGAGAAGGAATAAAAAGAAAAGTACAATAATCTTAATTGTGTACATGAATAGATAATCAAAATGAGAAGAGAAAAATCTTTCACAATGGAAGGAAAAAAATGTCACTGACACGCGCGCGAACACACACACACTCGCATGCGCGCTCGCTCGCATGTACGCACGTACACCCACACACACACTCGCGCATGCATGCACATACACACATTCTCTCTCTCTCTCTCTCTGATTTTGATTACGCTTCCACAACATGGGATATGACAAGTAAAAACTGTCTTAAACCCTTAGGAAGCATTTTACAGGCGTTCCATCAAACTTATACTTCTAAAATCATCTTCCCTACAAGTTCATGACTACAAAACACTAAACATTCTTCCATTCCAATTCAGATGTCAATTTAACAAAGCAGTCTTTCTTTATAAGATAGTCAACGGACTCGCTCCAATTACGAAATAAAAATAGAATACAACTGCCCCGTCCAAGAACTGATCTTTTTATGACATCTTTGATATACTCGGGCGGTAAACAATGGAACGAAATTCCGGACTATATTAAAACAAAAAGTACCTTGGCATCATTCAAAAGCTGTTATCATGACTATTTATTCAAACAATTGTAATAGTTGTTTCTTGTTTTAACAGTATGTCATTAACAGTGTGTGATTGCCTCCACCTGTTCTCTCTCTCTCTCTCTCTCTGATAATTATGTTCTGCCACGCACCCGAATTGACCTTTTGAAAGCAAGTTTTTCTTTCTCAGGGCCACACGTTTGGAATTCACTTTCTTCAGTTGTAAAAGCAAGTTATTCAGTATCAAATTTCAAATATAACCTGCGTGGACATCTCCTCAACTCCATTCAATAAAACTGTATGATCACTCAATGCACCACACAAGAACAATCTTTGTAGGTTTAGACTGATTGTGTAACTTTGTTTTTTCTGATTTTTCTAAAACATTTGATTGATGTTAAGCTGCTTATATGTAATTGTTCTTTTCTGATTATTTTGCTTATTTCATTGACATTAAACTACTTGTGTTATGATATTAGACATGGTGACAGTAGTAGTAGTAGTAGTAGTAGTAGTAGTAGTAGTAGTAGTAGTAGTAGTAGTAGTAGTAGTAGTAGTAGTAGTAATGGTGGTGGTGTGGTGTGGTGGTGATGGTGGTAGTAGCAGTAATAGTAGTAGGAGTGATGATAGTAGTAGATGTAAATTAGGGTGGAAATAGTGTTGTGTTCTAGTGTTGTTTTCTTAAAATAATGTTTATGTTTGTTTATTTGATCGTTTGGTTTTCTGTTTTGCTTGTTCTTATTACTGATGTTGATGCTCTGCCTACCATGTCACTGTTGTATTTCTGCTACTGTGTGTTGTTTCTGCTGATGATTGTTCTATGTTTCAATATTCGTTTATAGTATTATTATTATGTAGTAGTAGTAGTAGTAGTAGTAGTAGTAGTAGTAGTAGTAGTAGTAGTAGTAGTAGTAGTAGTAGTAGTAGTGTAGTGTGATGGCGATGGTGGTGGTAATAGTAGTAGGTAGGAGAGGTAATGGTAGTAGAAGTAATTTGTGGTGGAAGTAGTGGTTTTTGTCCTTTTTTTCTTTTTTTTGTTTTTATTTGGTCGGTTGGTTTTCTGTTTTTCTTGTTCTTATTACTGATGTTGATGCTCTGCCAACCATGTCACTGTTCGCATTTCTGCTACTGTTTGCTGTTTCTGTTGACGATTTTTCTGTGTCTCAATGTTGGTTTATAGTATTAGTTATGTTGCATGCTTAGAATCAAGGACAGAATGGAAGACTAGGCCCAGCCTAAATTCTTATCCTTGTAAAATAAAGTGTCTGAAGTCTCTCTCTAGTCTCTCTCATGTGTGTGTGTGTGTGTGTGTGTGTGTGTGCGCGTGGTGCGTGCGTGCATACGGTTAGACGTAAGTTTATGAATGCGTTATGATTCATGTTACATGTTGTTCTTGTTCCTTTGATTTAATTGTTATATCTGACTGTTATAGTATTTGTAGTGTTGTGAATCCTTTGCATATTACTGTTTTATTATTATCATTATATTATTATTATTATTGGTGTTACAATTTCGTCGTTCTTTTGCTGTCGTGTTTAATGATGATGTTATAATATTGCTGTTTCTTTGTCTATTCATTTTTGTTCAATGTTGCTTGCTTATTATGTTATTTGTTTGAAGACCTGATGAAAAGAAGTGTTGCTATGCTTATTCAGTTCATCCTCATTAAACATTTCAAGTTCAAGTTCTCTCTCTCTCTCTGCGTTTTGTTTTTTGGTAGTGAAATAAAATTTTGTTAGATATATTTCCTTTGTTATGAGCGAAACTCCTTTAGATAAACAGTATAAAATTAAAAATGATAAAAATAAAAAGGTTCGTATTGCGAAAATGTTGTGCAAATGATTTGGTCTAAACGCAGGCAGCCATTAGAAAAGAGATGGCACACGCCTTCTCTTTGGGTGAAATAATCTGACTTCCAGCACCTCCGCCAAGGAGGAATCGCCAATTTGATGGTTTGATTTCTAGGAAACCAGAGCAAAGTGAGTGATGCAATCTTTGTAAAGGGTGTTTTCCTGGTGATCTCGACGTGTTTCTAACAAAAACTCATCCGTCAGGGTGCCCCTTTAACACTTTCACCGCCAGCCATATTTCAGCCAAAAATGTCCATTACATTGACCTGGGTAGAGAACAAATTCCATCAGCAGTATTGGGGATTCTTCTGTGACCTATATAAAACAAGGTCTAACCTTAATTCCCCAAACTAAGACAATAGGGTCTTTGGATAATAGACCCCAATTTGATGCCTTTTAGTGACATAGGTGTCAAATCACTGTGGTGCTAAAATGCGACTTTGGCGGTGAAAGGGTTAAAGAAATTTCAGCCCAGCTTTCCAGAAGAGCAGTTGCCTCCTCTGCATGCTGCCTGTGATGATCAAAGTCAAACACCAGTGACGAGCATTCATTATACATTTCATTTTGCCAAGTTAACTAATGTACGTCATCATATCAAAACTGTCACCGTTTGTTCTAAGTTATAAGTGTGTTGTAAGCATGTCATCACTTGTTTTAATAATAATAAATAATAATTGATAGTATTTCTATAGCGCCTTTCTATAATTTTTTTTAACACTTTTGTGAAGTCTGAAAAGGCTAGGTGAAAGAGTGGCAGATTTCTTAGATCACAATCAACATATCAGTCAGTCAATCCAATCAATCAGTCAATCAGACACCAAGTCAGCCATCTAGCTTTTATTGTCATTAGAATTTAGATGTACAAGCTTTGACATTAGCTTCTTTTCACAAGAGCAATGCAAAAGAAACACACACACAAACAAAAATAAAACCCAAAACAGTAAAACAAAAGGAGGCAAAAATTAAAATAATATTCAGGGGAATGTAACAGGCACTACAACAATAGACTCAATAACTCACACACACACACACACACATATCTCATGACGTTAATAAAGGATTTGGAATTTAAAAAATTCATTCATCTAAAACACTGCAAAACACACAAATCAAATTAACTTTCACATGTTTGAAACCAGACTAGACTTAAAACAAAAAGAAAGAAAAAAAAAACACCACCATCAGCAGCAGGAGAACCACAACCTGTCATGTACTGAAACCAGTAAAACTGAAAAAACACACACAAAAAAACAACAACGAAATAAACCACCACCATAACAAATAAGACGAGAACCCAGTCATGTCATCTGATATACCTACTATGAATTGACCAGTAAAATCAGTGTTCATTCTCACCCACAGATAATAAAGAAAAGGAAATAAAGTAAATAACCACCACCATAACAAACACGACGAGAACCCAGTCATGTCATCCGATATGGCTGGTACCCACGTGTCGTCATATCCGGCCACAAGGAGCGCCATATTATGGGAGACCGCCATCTTAGTCCTTAACTTTTTTTGGAAAAATGCCAGATCGATGCTGCGTATTTGGCTGTTCCAATTCGAAACTTATCTAAACTGTATTTATAACATCTGGATGTTTTCTTTACACATTTAGATAACACTTTCACTTTGTTTACACACAAATAAGGACTAAGATGGCGACACTTCCGTTGGAAGGGTCGAGATGCGCACGCAGGTGGGGGGGAGCCATACCTGCTACGACCAGTAAAATCAGAGACGCGCCACCCAATTAAAAAAAAAAATGTACATGCAATTTTTGTGACTGATAAGGAAGGGGAGGTAAATTCTGACCAAATGACACTTTTTCCTTGCCACTGGGTTTAACGTGGGCTAAACGTGGGTTTAACGAGAGACCCCCCCAAAATATACCCAAGTCCCATTCTTCAAATCTCGAGGCATATTTGGTGCGCTGATCCTGACTCTGATTTTGAAGATAGAAGTAGCACTGAAAATGACATAGCATCCAGGGCAGGCACTCAGGCCAGAGCCTGACCATTTTTGCCTTTAAAAAGCAACAACAAACAAGTGCAACGCCGGGCGGCTGCAAAGTCCCCTCACAGCATCGCCGAGCTACTCCGAAATCGGAATGTGTCGGCTGTACACATACATAAAAACGCATCAAAACAGCACGTAAGTACATAAAAACGCATCAAAACAGCACGTAACTGAATAGTTTTTTTATATATAGCCTTGGGGTTCGGACCCGTGATTTGAGCGCACTCGATCATGCGCATACGCGCACACAGAAAAATTCATGACAACTGTGTTATAGACCATTCATCAAGAAATGTTGTGAAAAAAACTGCATTGAAATACATGCAAAACTTCGCGAGATATTAGCGATTATGTGTTTTGGGGTTTGAACCCCGTAACTGGCGCGACCTTGACCTTAATGTAAAACTAAATACATCAGTGAATAGCTTGCATCTTGGCAAACTAGTATACTAAATTTGATGATGATAGACTGAATAGTTTTTGAGAAAAACGGACGAATAGCCGGAGGACGGACGGACGGACGGAGGCACGCCGCCGCACCACAATGGTTTAACACCCATGTCACTAAAAGGCATCAAAACAGGACCTCGGGTCCTCATCAGCCGCGCGTCTGGCCTCAGTCACGGTGTCGCCGAAGGTTTTGAAACAGCAATCGGGGTGGTACTCCACTATTTTGCGAACGTTCGTCACAAGCAGCCCTTCCTCCAGGTACCAGCGCAAGAGAGGGGTGATAAGCATGATGTTCTTAGCCCAGTAGCTCGCGATGAGAGCGCGTCTGGGACGAGGCAGTAGGTTGTGACGTTCGGCGTACTGTTTCATGAAGTCACTCAAATCTTCTCTACCTACCGTAGCGTTCTTGAAGATGGGTTGGAACTCTCGGAACCGTTCCTTTTTGTCATCGGGGACGTGTATGTCGCATTCCACAATCCCGAAGAGCGTCCCCTTTTTAACGGCTTCGATGACCGACTGGGTGTTAACGTCCCGACCGTCGTGTTTGAAGGGCGATTTCACCCTTTGACAGCGTTCTTTCAAAAAAACGCGAACATCGGGACGCGAGCGTTTGAATCGCTTCCAGTGACACTCGCGCATTTCGACGACGGTGACACCCAGGCTGCGGAGATACCGAGTATTTTCTTCCGTCTCCTCGCGAAGCTCCGTGAAGGGTTTGTTGTCCCACGGACGGTGAGTCAATCCCCGCGTGACCTCACAGCTATGCCCGTGGAAGAGGCAGCCAACAAACTGAAACGCGGTATTACGCTCGGAATCCCACCCGTCTACGGGAAGGCCGTGTTTTCCGAGGCGCTTCTCGGGACCGTTAAACTTGTGATGCACGCGGATGTTTTCGGTTTCCGCTACCCACGTCAACCATTGGCGAGCCTGCACACCGTATGGATCGACTTTCTCAGCACGAAATTTGTTGTCTTTGCGGCGTCTGATGGGGTGCTGGGTGGGCATGTCTCTCGTGATGGACCACAGATACAAGGCGTTACTATCGAAGCCCACCACGCTTTTCACCGTTTTAGGTCCATGGCGAAGGGGCGTTTCGTTTTTGGCCAAGTAGCGGTGGAATACGATCGACGGCCCGCCTACGATGTTTTCCCTCAACTTTTCATGGAGGTCTTTATGTTTTTCTCCGATAAGGGAGAAATATACCTCAGGAGCAAGAGTGGAAAATAGGTACTTTAGACACAACCCGGGAATACCTACCGAATCCTTCAGCATGTCCAGCTTCAGGGTCTGGTAGAACGCTATCTGTTTTTCTAGAGCCTGTAAGAACGGCACGGTGTCTTTGTCGTTGTAATACACCAGGAAGTCGCGCAAAGTGCGCATACCTTTTTCCTCCCAGACCCTCTGACAAGTGGCGTAATCTTCGTCCGAAATGTCCGAGTCTTTCAGAGAACTGCGGAAAGCTTCCTGGGGCGGAAGGGAGGTTTCTTCCAACTTCCGGATGTCGGTGACCCTTAAGGGAAGAAACCCTCCTCAACACCGAAGGCTTTCAGGTAGGCCGCGTAGCTAAACCCCGGCGCAAGAAAGAATTTCACATCCAGGAACCTTAGTTTTCTGGTGGAAATGCATTTGAAAACGTTGTTGGTTTTCAACACAAACAGATCTTCACCGCGCGGTTGTTTTTTTTTTACCCGAGCCTCTTCTGCGACATTTTCCCGGTGGTCCTCAACCGGCGCCTCCGAGGTGAAATACCGAAAGAGGTAGGGTTTCACGAGATTGATGTCATAATCGGCGCTATTGAATCCTACCACGGGCAAGCTCATGAGGTAGTTGTCTAAAACGCGCCGGAGGTACTTTCCGCCCCGACAGGGTCGGTCGTCCTCCTCGGGACGCATGTCCTCAATGGCGGCGTAGCTGTCTCGGAACTGATGTCGCAGAATGGCGTAAGAGGCATCCGATATTTGCGTCAGGTAGTCGAGCCATTCGTCAACGAGTTCCTGAGGATCCCCTCTAGACACGAAACATCGCGGTTCCGTGAAACCCTCGACGTTGCTGCACATGCTGACGCTGAGAGGCACGTGTTCAGACACGTACCGCGTGTCATCGGTATCCCTTCGCTCCCCATCCTCGGGCGGGACCAACATGGCCTCAAAGTCGTACGTGGCCCTGTGGGGAAACACGTAACCTTCGGGCGGTGTCGGTATCTGGTTATCGGCCAAAATCTCCAAAGGACTCGAAGGCACCTGATAAACCCCGCCGGGATACCGATCCTCGGAGACGACCCCCTTTTCGCAAGTTTTCCAGTGACGCTGACACATGAACAATTTCGGCCAGAGCTTCCCGCAACTCGGACAGGAGAATGCCTCGCACGCTGCACGAAGGTTTTTGATATACATGAAATGATTCTTGTATAACAGAACCCTCATTTTAGACCGGTCGGTCGACGCGAAACTGGATCTGAGTTTGGGGCATAGGTACTTCCCGTCATCATCCATTTCGAAGACGTCGATAGACACGTCATAGCGATGTTCGATGGCGGGGATTTCTTGAAGAGTGACCCCCGCGAACCCGTTGGCGGGGCCATTGCTCCACCGTCGGAACAAATTCAGGGTCGGACCCTCCAAGGCGTCGACGGGATGTTTGTTACGCAGAGCCAAACACCGAAAAAGACACAGGTTATCGTTATAGCGACGCCCCGTCTTCGGGTTGTTGACGAGGGTCTCAACGCCTCGGTGTTTGGTGAGCGAAGATGGGAGCGGAAGAGTCAAACCCCCGATGGGGTAGGGGATGACCTTGTCCGCGTAGAAAGTGGTCCCCACGATGGAGACGAAGACCCATTTAGAGTCAGGGCTGTGATCGGTGGCGAACCGAATGTGGTCTCTTTCCTCCAAGTCTCGGATGAATCCGAGCATGTCAGCCTCTGACTGGATAAGAACAGGGTGTAGGAACGCTCGAGAGTTGTTCCTACAGGAGTGAAAGAACCGGATCTCCCCCGTCTCTCGATTCTCCAGCAAGAAACTATGCGAATAGTTCAGCTTGAACTACCATCTTTGTGCGTCAAAAAGAGGATAGAGCGCTACCATCCAATCGGGCGGGGAGTTGAAAAGCGGGTGGTCCCATCTCACGTTCATCATGGTTTGGTTAGGACCCGCCCGTTCCCACGATCGAATAGAACCCCAGTGATTGACGTAGGCGTCCCTAATGGACGGGGGAGCGTCATTCAGATGGGTTCGAAGAATACCTTCCAACACATCGCGACCTTCGTTGGTACGGACACGGTTTTGCCCTCGGATAGAGTTATCGCTAGAGCGGGAAGAAGGTAAAAAGAGGAGGAAGAAAAGAAGAAGAAGAAGAAGAAGAAGAAGAAGAAGGAAAAGGCGGAGAGGAAGGAGGGGGTGGAGGGGAAGGAGGTGGAGGAGGCGGAGGAGAAGGAGGGGAAGAAGGTGGAGGGGGCGGAGGTGGAGGGGGTGGAGGTGAAGGAGAAGGAGAGGAAAAAGTTTTCCTTTTTCGCCTTTTGGAACACTTTCCTTTGCGCTCGTGTCTCTTCAAGGCTTTAGCGCTCCGGAAGCGCGCTGAACAGACGGGGCACACTACCCGACTACTAGAGTCGGAAGATCGATCGGAAATGGAGGGGGGTGAGGGTGTGTAAGCGGGAGGGGGAGGACGTTTAACCGGTGAAGGAGGAGGGGGTGAGGCGGATTTTCTCTTTTGGCCGCGAGGAGAGGGGGGTGGGGGAGGACGTTTAACCGGTGAAGGAGGAGGGGGTGAGGAGGATTTTCTCTTTTTGCCGCGAGGAGAGGGGGGTGGGGGAGGAGGGGTCGGTGAGATATACCAGGTAGACTCGGAAGAACAAGAAGAAGAAGAAGAAGAAGAAGGCGAAGGGGAAGAAACGGCGTAAGGAGATAGAGGAGAAAACGGTGACAGAGAAGGTGAAGAAGGGGGAGAAGAGGGAGGAGAAGATGGGATAGGCACGGATTCAAAAAGGTGGCTGGAGGGTGAAGAAAATGGTAAAGGAGAAGAAGAACGAGAAGAAGAAGCGGAAGAAGAAGAAGAAGAAGAAGAAGAAAAAAGCGCGGCGAGAGAGGGTTCGGGTAGCGCATTGATAGGGGGTCTCGGTGCTACCCCGCCAGACGCGTGGGGATGTCGTAACGCGTCATTCTCTTCCGGTTGAGTGGGCGACGGTTCCCGGTTTAACCGCACGGAAGGAGGAGGAGGGAGGAGGAGGAGGAGGAGGAGGAGGAGGATGATGGCGCGTTTGACTTTCCCAACCCGCCAGAAGGGGGCTGATCGCTACTCCGTGTTTGGCGGCGACGTGTTCTCTCATCCTGCTATGTCTGGAGTAAGAGATGGAACAATACGGACACGGAAAGCGTGGCTGTTCGGTTTCGGGCGCATGGTATTTAGAAGGCTGCAGAAGAATCTCGGGTTCGGACCCGTGAACTTTTCTGTAATGCCTGTACATATTGCTACTTCTGGTATAACTCGCACCGCACGAGTTACATTTATAAAACCCTTTTTCTTTCCCTTCACCCGATCTATTTCGCTGCGGTCCCATGATTCGCGCACGCGCGCGCTACGCGCGAGCGCACACACACACACACACAAGCGCTCCCTAACCCTAACCTTAACCCACAGACAAGCGCGCCAATGCGCGCGCACTACACACACACAGACAAGCGCACCAATGCGCGCGCACTACACACACTACACACAATTATATATATATTAAAATATAGTTATATAGTAGTCATACGGCGGTTATACAGTAAAATATAGTTCTAGAGTTTTTATAAAATATTTTTATAATAGAGCTATACAGTAGTTATAGAGTAGTTATAAAACGGGACAATTCCATTTAAAACAGAAAAAAAATAAAAGAATCATCTCGGATCGTGCGAAGAAAAAGATGTCGCAAACACACAGACACAAAAGTTCAGCGGGTTGACCACATCCGGTTCAGCAGGCAGGCAGGCAGGCAGGCAGGCAGGCAGGTAGGTAGGGTTGAAAAGAATAAGAAAGTTCCACAAAAGTTCAGCGGGTTGACCACACGCAGTTCGGCAGAATACGAAACAATAAAAAAGTTCCACAAAATTTTCAGCGGGTTGACCACACGCAGTTCAGCGGAATAACAAAGAATATAAAAGTTCCACAAAAGTTCATTTTGTTCACAGCATCGAGTCCAGCGGGTGGGTTGACAGGTTCGGTCATGGTTGAGGGTCGGAGGAGAAGGTAGTAGGGGAGGCGCGATGAACGACACGGTTCTTCTTTTTCATTTTTCGTTTCACTTTTTCACAAACATCTCGGGTAAAGATTTTTTTTTTTTTTAATTTTTCTCTCGCCCCTTTACCAGTTGGTCGGTGGTAGGATGCTGAGACCACCGTGTCGAATAAAAAAGACAAAGTTTTTCTTTTCTTCTTCTCCTCTCTCTCTCTCTCTCTCTCTCTCTCTCTCTCTCTCTCTCTCTCTCTATCCCCACACGCTGTCAGCCAGGGCGCTAACCAACCGATCATAACGCAATCACACAACACACACTGATTCCCAGACCTGCCAGGCCGCTAACCAACCGATCATAACGCAATCACACAACGCTCCAACACACAGACCCCCATCCACCATAACGCAATCAATCATCCCCACCCGACAACCTGAACCGCCAACCCAAACACCCCGGGGGCGGAGCCAAGGAGCTCACCCACCACCGGGGGGTGGAGCCAAGCCGCTCACCCACCACCGGGGGGCGGACCAAGGGGTGGACCCGAGGCGGACCCCAGCCGGCCCGGAGCCGCGGCGCCTTGAGCCGAGGCGCCTTGAGCCGAGGCGCCTTGAGCCGCGGCGCCTTGAGCCGGGGCGGGGTGAATAACTAGCGCCCTCCACTACTATTATTTTATCAGCAACATTCATGATCATTTTGTTTAATGTTTGAAGACGATATGCGGTTGTATGTAGTGGTTATACATTTGGTGGGGACAATCCGTTTATGGAGAAACAGAGCCTATCCATGGAGTGCTACGCCCCTGCGCAAAGATTTGTGTTTTTAAATTGTCTCGGAGGGGGGAAAAACAGCATCCAGAAGCCGCAGGTCTTAGCACCTCCAAAACTAGAAGCCGCAGGTCTTAGCACCCCCAAAACTAGAAGCCGCAGGTCTTAGCACCTCCAAAACTAGAAGCCGCAGGTCTTAGCACCTCCAAAACTAGAAGCCGCAGGTCTTAGCACCCCCAAAACTAGAAGCCGCAGGTCTTAGCACCCCCAAAACTAGAAGCCGCAGGTATTAGCACCCCCAAAACTAGAAGCCGCAGGTCATAGCACCCCAAAAACTAGAAGCAGCAGGTCTTAGCACCCCAAAAACTAGAAGCCGCAGGTTTTAGCACCCAAAAAAACTAGAAGCCGCAGGTCTTAGCACCCCAAAAAACTAGAAGCCGCAGGTCTTAGCACCCCAAAAACTAGAAGCCGCAGGTTTTAGCACCCCAAAAACCAAACATTTTGGCACAAAAACAACAAAAGCCACAAGTCTTAGCACCCCCAAAACTAGAAGACGCAGGTTTTAGCACCCCAAAAACCAAACATTTTGGCACAAAAACAACAAAAGCCACAAGTCTTAGCACCCCCAAAACTAGAAGACGCAGGCTTTAGCACCCCAAAAACCAAACGTTTTGGCACAAAAACAACAAAAGCCACAAGTCTTAGCACCCCCAAAACTAGAAGACGCAGGCTTTAGCACCCCAAAAACCAAATGTTTTGGCACAAAAACAACAAAAGCCACAAGTCTTAGCACCCCCAAAACTAGAAGACGCAAGTTTCAGCACCCCCAAAAACAAGCTTCAAGTTCTGACACTCGAAAAATTTGGAAGCCATAAGTTTGGGCACTGCAAAAAATGAATTTGCGTCGTGTTCCGGAAAATGAGCACCCCTGCAGTAACTAGACTTCAAACATGACCATCAACATCATCACTGTCAACAGTTGTTCATGACACTTACAGCATATTAGCACCCCTGCAGTAACTAGACTTCAAACATGACCATCAGCATCATCACTGTCAACAGTTGTTCATGACACTTACAGCATATTAGCACCCCTGCAGTAACTAGACTTCAAACATGACCATCAACATCATCACTGTCAACAGTTGTTCATGACACTTACAGTATATTAGCACCCCTGCAGTAACTAGACTTCAAACATGACCATCAACATCATCACTGTCAACAGTTGTTCATGACACTTACAGTATATTAGCACCCCTGCAGTAACTAGACTTCAAACATGACCATCAGCATCATCACTGTCAACAGTTGTTCATGACACTTACAGTATATTAGCACCCCTGCAGTAACTAGACTTCAAACATGACCATCAACATCATCACTGTCAACAGTTGTTCATGACATTTACAGTATATTAGCACCCCTGCAGTAACTAGACTTCAAACATGACCATCAGCATCATCACTGTCAACAGTTGTTCATGACACTTACAGTATATTAGCACCCCTGCAGTAACTAGACTTCACACATGACCATCAACATCATCACTGTCAACAGTTGTTCATGACACTTACAGCATATTAGCACCCCTGCAGTAACTAGACTTTTGGTCAAGCACATCCTTGAAATTCACCAAGTCTTTCAGTCGACAGGGAATGGGTAACTGGTCAATTCTCGCTGCACGCCCGGGCTGACAGCCGACACTGCGTGACACGGCCAGCCGAGCCAGCTGTTGCAGAGGGGTAGGGGTGTGAGCCGCCTCCTTCACGAGTTCATAGCACCTCTTTAGGTCTTCACTCTCCTCTGCCTTTCTCTCTACCTCCACATCGTTTGCAACAGCAACCAGTTGTTTGTGGGAGTACGCTCCGCACGCCAGAGTCAAGTCTACAAGATCCGGGAGATTGTACGTGAAAGAACACCTCAAAGCGCAGTTGCTTGGGAATGTGTGGAACATTCTGCCTTGCCTCAGGGGACAATCAATCCAATATACAAACCCTTCTAGCGACCTTGTTACCATGTCTCTTTGGAACGGCGCCAAACCTGCGGCCAGCAAAAGACGCACCATCTCTATCTTTTGTGCTTTGCTGAAGCAACTTACCACTGCCGAGAACAGTAAGGAGTTGTGGAACTTGTCCAGAATGTACACAGAGGGATCCATGCGATCCAGTAAAGCCTTCACTGTGTCCATTTTAACATAGTGGACGGCTTTATGAAGAAATTCACGGAGACATGGCAACTCTGTGCTTCCGTCGCAAAGTGCCAGGGCAAGGTGGAACCACCTTCTGTCCTTGTCAACATCCAGGTGCAGTTCCAAGATCCTCTCCAGCACAAAACGGTTTTGACAGCGCCTGTAGTGCTTCAGAACGTAAGCCACCTTTTTGTTCCTGATCAACAGGGCGTAGTCCCACAGGCCCCGCTTCTCACAGGCTCCACTCAGACCAATGCTATTCTTCAGTTCATGAAGCTTATAATCATACCTGCAGATATCTTTAGTGATAGGGTAGGCTGCCAGGATAGCGGCCCCTGCGGAGAAGGACCCTCCTTGCTCTTCTGGTTTATTAACCACAAATAGGAGGGACTTCACGTTTTCAGGGTCAAGATCCAGAGAAGGCATTGAGGCGATTGTTTCAACCAGGTCCCAATCTTTGAAGACCACAGCCAGGACAAAGGCCAGGTTGGCATGACTGTTGTCCACACACCACTGCTTTGCCCTGGACACCACACTCGCTGGACAACATTTTACTAAAAGTAATACATATCGAGCTAGCTCCCCGTTTCTTCCCTTGCAGGTCTTGACCCACAGAGCAGCCAATGGAGCAATATCCGACCTGCAGGAATCATCCACGATAAACTGGACCACACACGCTACAGCTAGCGGCATTGCATCCTGGGATAAACGTTCCTGCTTTTCTATTATCACACGGTAAAGATTGAACAGCACAGTCCATTTTTTCACCTTGAGCAAAACATGATTGAGAATATGGACTTCAACCCAATCAAAGTCAGAAATGATTTGCCCTTTCTTGTTTTCACAAATTTTGTCTATGAAGTCTGGCCTCTCTGTTGCCGCACAGGTGTAGGCATATTTTATATCACCCCAGGCTGCAAAACATCTGTGATGCTCCATGCGTTTCTTACACAAGGCCAAAAAACAGTCTGGATAGTTAAATTTCAGGCTCTTCTGAATGGTCTCTCTGAACATCGCCAAGCAGGTGTCCAATCGAGCACGATAGGTGACCGTGTACTTTTCCTTTTTCTTTGGGAACCAGTTTATAAATGCTACCACTAGTACCAGGCTGGGATTTCCCAATGACTGGGCAGCCTTCCCCTCCCATTGTGCTGGCTGGGAGCAAGAGGCTGAATGTGGATCTGGTGGATCACATGGAAGGTCCTGAAACAGAACAGGAAAACAATAAGAATATGCATGGTGAAGAGAAAGAACATGCATTCTCTTGAACTGACCTGTTACCATGATCTTACAACAGGCGCACAGCAACAATGTGTATGGTACTGATGGTATGAAAGAGTGAGTGAAAGCAGGAATTGTGGAATGAATGAAAAGAAGGAATACAAATTATTGAATACAAAAAACAACAATGTGTATGGTGGAGATGGAGAAAATACATTGTGTAGAACTGAGCCATTACCATAATCCTGAAACAGAACAGGGACTGGATTACCATAATCCTGAAACAGAACAGGGACTGGATTACCATGATCCTGAAACAGAACAGGGACTGGATTACCATGATCCTGAAACAGAACAGGGACTGGATTACCATGATCCTGAAACAGAACAGGGACTGGATTACCATGATCCTGAAACAGAACAGGGACTGGATTACCATGATCCTGAAACAGAACAGGGACTGGATTACCATGATCCTGAAACAGAACAGGGACTGGATTACCATGATCCTGAAACAGAACAGGGACTGGATTACCATGATCCTGAAACAGAACAGGGACTGATGGATTACCATGATCCTGAAACAGAACAGGGACTGATGGATTACCATGATCCTGAAACAGAACAGGGACTGGATTACCATGATCCTGAAACAGAACAGGGACTGATGGATTACCATAATCCTGAAACAGAACAGGGACTGGTGGATTAATAAACTCCTGAAACAGAACAGGCAAGCAATTTTCATAACAAAGGTGAATATGAAGAACGCACATCCTGTACTGTGATTGACCTTTTATCCTAAAACTAATAAAAACACACCAGGTAAATAATATCATGCTAAGTTAACAAGGGTGCTGCAGAGAAATGGAAACATTTTATTCACTGCTCTTGCTCACCCAAAGATCTTCCCTCAACACCAAGCTATTTCCCTTCTCTTCTACCTGCTTTTTCAACTCAAAGTTAAAGTCAATAGGGCATTTGCCACGAGTGTTCGTTCTCTATACTAGACTACTAATTTGCCCGCACTCGTTCTGCCCGAGTTACGCTGACCTTTCTAATTCAACTCTCTAAATTCAACTCAGTGAATTTCAAGGTCGTCCTCACGTGGCAAATGCCCTATTACCCTTACAATATTAACATTTAATTTTGCTTTTGCAGAGGATATTGTCTGTTGGAGGCGAGACCTTTTAAAAAACCACTTTTATGAACGGTTAATAAATCACCTCCCTTACACTGAAATGATACACATGAACATGTTCATTACTCCATCAAAGGAATAAGTCGCTTCAGTTGTCTATTCCATATAAATTGCATATGGAAAACATGCATGAACCTTTTTGATATTTTAGGCAGAGACTCTGACTGAATACAGGTCCTACAGCACAGCCCCCTGTCATGGTGCTCGATCACAGGACATCAAAATCCTGTGCTTGTGTCTTGAATACCTTACTACAAGTGACTGAATACAGGTCCTACAGCACAGCCCCCTGTCATGGTGCTCGATCACAGGACATCAAAATCCTGTGCTTGTGTCTTGAATACCTTACTACAAGTGACTCAATACAGGTCCTACAGCACAGCCCCCTGTCATGGTGCTCGATCACAGGACATCAAAATCCTGTGCTTGTGTCTTGAATACCTTACTACAAGTGACTGAATACAGGTCCTACAGCACAGCCCCCTGTCATGGTGCTCAATCACAGGACATCAAAATCCTGTGCTTGTGTCTTGAATACCTTACTACAAGTGACTCAATACAGGTCCTACAGCACAGCCCCCTGTCATGGTGCTCAATCACAGGACATCAAAATCCTGTGCTTGTGTCTTGAATACCTTACTACAAGTGACTCAAACATATTCTTAACTCTACTCCTTCACTTTAAAGGGGCACCTGTACGGATGAGTTTTTGCCAGAAACACGTCGAGATCACCAGGAAAACACCCTTTACAGAGATCGTAACACTCACTTTGCTCTGGTTTCCCATAAATCAAACAGTCAAATCGGCGATTCCTCTTTGGTGGAGGTGCTGGAAGTCAAATTCTTTCAATGGCCGCCTGAGTTCAGACCAAATCTTTTGCACAAAATTTTCACAATACAAACCTTTTTAAAAAAATGTTATACAGTTTAGCTAAAGGAATTTCACTCACAACAAAGAAAATAGTTCCAATTTTTTCCCCTGCACAACAAAAAAGAAAAAGCTTCAACCATGAGTGACCTCCACCCACCCCATCCAAAATGGCTTCTCTCTCCTGCATCTCTGCCAAGGAGGAATCGCCGTTTTTTTGACGGCTTGATTTCTAGGAAACCAGAGCAAAGCGAGTGTTCCCATTCTTGAGACGGCTGTCTTTCTGGTGATCTCGACGTGTTTCTTGCAAAAATTCATCCATCAGGGTCCACCTTTAACCAAAAGTTGATGTGTTAGATATCATGGGGTGCCAGCAAGAGCTGCTTACCCTTATCTCAAAAGAATGAATTAAAATCTGTTTTAACGTCCTCCGGTCTGAAACAGACACATATGGGACATTAGTAGATATAAAGATGGTGGGAACAATCCTGGAGGCAATGCCTGGAGGCAGTGCAACTCCAGGAAAGTCCCAAATTTTTAACGATACAGATGCATAAACTGCTGTAGTATAATCTCAAAAGAAAAAAAAATTGTGTTTTACGTCCTCTCGGTCTGGAACAGACACATATGGGACATTTGTAGATACAAAGACGGTGGGAACAATACTGGAGGCAATGCCCGGAGGCAGTGCAACACCAGCAAAGTCCTGATTTTTTAACAATACAGATAGGTGTAGCAGCAACCACGCCTCGGTTAAACCTAATCGGCTATGGTACCGCCACAATTACTATTTATAATCTCAAAAGAAATATTGAAGGCAGAGACAGTTGTCACAGACATCCCCGGAATAAAACATTACAAAATGTATATGATGACAGAAACATTGGACTTGTAAGAGTTGCATTGTCTTCAACTTGAGAATAGGGAATGTTCGGAAATAGCCAAGGGACATAATTTTGCGGTTTGCGTGAGAGACCTTTCATTAATTGGTAGGACAAACACACAGGGAATGTTCGGAAATAGCCAAGGGACATAATTTTGCGCTTTGCGTGAGTGACCTTTCATTAATTGGTAGGACAAACACAAAAAATAGAAAATGTTCGCAAATAGCAAAGGGACATAATTTTGCGGTTTGCGTGAGTGACCTTTCATTAATTGGTAGGACAAACACAAAAAATAGAAAATGTTCACAAATAGCAAAGGGACATAATTTTGCGGTTTGTGCGAGTGACCTTTCATTAATTGGTAGGACAAACACAAAAAATAGAAAATGTTCGCAAATAGCAAAGGGACATAATTTTGCGGTTTGTGCGAGTGACCTTTCATTAATTAGTAGGACAAACACAACAATAGGAAATGTTCACGAATAACAAAGGGACATAATTTTGCGGTTTGTGCGAGTGACCTTTCATTAATTAGTAGGACAAACGCCTTGTGGGTAACAATCTGATTCTGTAGTAAAAAACAAAATATATATATATTCTTTTTTTTCCGAAAATTGTCTATTGCCAAAATCTCCCTCACCTTTTTCGCAGGCGTGGTGGTTTCCTTCGCTGTTCTCTTCTTCTCTGTCTTCACCGTCTTCGCCCTGAACACAGACCCCAGTCACGGGAATTAGAGAAGACAAAAAAGACTGAAAATTGGGGTCTGGAAGCAGGCATAGGAACAAGGAATAAAAAAACAACTGAAAACCGTGTGTGTTGGGATACAGCCCCCAGACAATGAAGCTTCTTCTGTTGTCTAAGCCTTAAAAACAGTATTAGAGATAAGACTGATATATTTAGTTCATTTTGCATTCATTTATAACCAATAACTTAAGTTTTACTCATTGGGCTTCTTTTTTTTTTTTTATCTCATAAATGTCCTCTTGGACCATCAAAAAAGCTGAAACTTGCACAAAAAAAAAGACTGAAGAGGACCATCAAAAAAGCTGAAATCAGCCAAAAGACTGACAATTCCCATGCCTGCACACTTTCTTACAATCAACAAACATAAAAAATGTACCGAAAAAGAAACTTGAACACAACGATCGGTGATATTGTACTTAACGTTTCCTCCCCTCCCTTCACCCCCCCCCCCCCCTCAAACTTTTGCTTTGAAAATATCATTGAGAATCTACATTCTGCCAGTCTCATGGGTGCAACTCCAAAATATATATATATAAAAAAGGTAAAGGTAAAGATGCGCCGCCCTCTCCTCCATTTCTCGTTCTTTCCATTTCTTCAGTCTTCTTCATCCTCTATCGTTTGCTATATTTAACACTAATTTTCATCCATTTACATAATTAAACACATGCATTCAATAATAGTAGAAGATAAAGGCAAGACGGAAAAAACGCAATGAACCAGGACTGTGACAAATGCTCCGCGGCTGTTGTGTGTACTGCACTACATAGAGTGGAGGGGGGTCTATTACTAGATAATGGCCTTTATCATAACTGCGATTAATTATTCAACAAAGATAATTAGCTCAAAAAGTTGATAAGATACAGCTTAATGTTTGGTAAGAAAGGCAGGTGTGAAAATGTGTGGAGAGCTGAGAAATGTAAGAGGGGGGGGGGGGGCACATCTTTACTAGAGTTGAGAACCGGTTAAAAAATCTGAACCGGTTTTAAAACGCTTTTCCCTCTTCAAACCGTTTTTTTTAAAGTACTCGCATCACTAGTTTCACCTATGCAAACTCTGTCAGAATATTCACACATGCATGCGCACACATACACAATAAAGAAACTTATGACACACACACTCAACTCAACACTCAGTCAAAGTCAAAGCCATACACCACCACAAACTAGAAACAGCTACTCTTGGTTTACAAACACCCAATCTGCGCTGAGAATCAGTGTTGTTCTTCAATGCGTTATTCTAAGAAAAATTTACTTTCAGTTTGCAGTTAAAAAAAAACGGTTCACAGCAACTCGAACCGGTTTTGCGAACCGCGAAAGTTTAGCACCGTTTTTTCGGTTCAAACCGGTTTTATTCCCCACCTCTAATCTTTACCTTTACAGAAAAAAGAACCCTGAAAGGCTGGGTTCCTGGCAGGGTACAGGTTCACAGCCCTGCTGGGGGCTTCAGGGGGTCAATGACCCTCTGAAGCTGAATCAGTAACTGAATAAAATCAGTTATGAACATATTTTAGATACCGTAAAAACTGGACTATAAGACGCACCTGTATATAAGCCGCATCCCTTAAATTGACAAAATATTAGGTATTGAAGCCGCACCAGTTTATAGGCCGCAGAGAAAATTCACTGTACACAATTAGTACAAAGCAGCACAAATATAGAAATGTTCCTATCAGAGCATGGGTATTTAATGTTTTCAGATACTTTCAGATACATTAAACATGAGATTTGAATCTATTGATTACCAAAACCAGTTTTGAGTCTAAAGAAGCTCAAAATAGGCTGAAGAATGTGGCCAGAAACAGATTTAATCATACTGATAAATGTAGAATGGGAAAAAATCCACAGATAAGCTGCATCAGTCTATAAGCCACATGGGCCAAAGTTGAGGAAAAAAGTAGCGGCTTATAGTCCGCATTTTACGGTAGCTTTCCTACCATTCCAAGAAAAAATACCGTATTTTTCTGACTATAACTATAAGGCTATATTTTATTACACCTTCACATTATAAGGCGCACATTATAAGGCCCAAAACCTTTTTAAGGCGCAAATTTACCCAAAGATTTTGTTACTATATTTTCTTACTAATTCATTAGTCACATTATAAGGCGCAGGGGTCTGAGTCTGGGGGGAAAGTATCGCCTTACAGTCAGAAAAATACGGTATATATATATATTTCTTTTTTGAAAATTTAAAACCACAATTTATACCAAAAACTTTGGGGGGAGGGGGGGGGGGCGGTAAAAATTTTTGGACACTAAAAAAAAAAGGAACTCCCTTGACAGGTAAAATTAAAACAAAAAAAACAAAACAAAGGGTTCCTCCAATCCTTACGAGAAGAAAAAACAGCAGAATTTGAGATTCAGATTCATAAACATAACTGGGGTGTCTTGTCAATTCTGCTACATCTCAGCCTCAAGAAATCAAAACAACCAACACCATACTGTTAACCTGCATTCAAATTGCCAGAATTCTTAGACAAAATATCAATATGAAAAGAAAGACTACTACAGTGGAACCTCCCTTATAAGACTCCCTCCCTCCCACATAAGACCTACTTCTCTGAGAAATTGCCCTTCTTTGTAACTTATGTAAGTGTTAAAACTACCTCTCTTATAAGACCCCTCCCTTATAAGACCACATTTTGGAATGAATGAAAAATGGTGTTTTACGTCCTCTCGGTCTGGAACAGACACATATGGGACATTTGTAGATACAAAGATGGTGGGAACGATACTGGAGGCAATGCCCGGAGGCAGTGCATCTCCAGTTAAAACAAAACAAAACAAAGGGTTCTTCCAATCCTTACGAGAAGGGAAAAAAAGTTGCACCTATGCATTCTTGGATCTATTTCATAAAAAATGAAAGAAGCAGAATTTGAGATTCAGATTCATAAACATAACGGGGGTGTCTTGTCAATTTTGCTACAACATCTCAGCCTCAAGAAATATATTTTTAAAAAACACCATAATGTTAACCTGCATTCAAATTGCCATAATTCTTAGACAAAATATCAATATGAAAAGAAGGACTAATAGAAACACCCCCAAAAAAGGAAAAGAAATGAAGAAAAAAAAGGAACTTATTTGGATTTAAGGCAATGATAACAGGCCATTTGCCACAAGCTAGCGACCTTGAACTTCAATTAAGACTAGGAATAAAAAAAAAATTCACCGCTAGTATTACGGGCAAAACATGCGGGTAGTATTATAGTCTAGTCCACAGTACAACTACCCGTGGCAGATGTCCTATTATGATAAAATATTTTAAAATGCGATTACTGTATTTTACGGACCAATATAAGGCAATACTTTTTTTTCCTAGACTGAGACCCCTGCGCATTATAATGCTACATCTCCCCATGGGGATACCGGGAGTCTTTCGTAAAAATAGTTCCCCCACCTTCTGGAAGTTCTGTGCTTGTAGCTTCCTCTAATCTGCCACTCTCTTTGACTCTGCCTTTTCCCTTTGCTTTCTATCATTTACTATTTTTACTGACATATTTGCCCCATTCTCCTGCCTTTGTTCAAAAAAATCTTCCAAATCATTTTTCTCTTGAGCTCCCCCGAAATCGGAATGTGTCGGCTGTACGCAGCGGGGAGACCAGTGAAAACTCAAAACCGGACACATAATGTACCTTACCCATTATGGCCATATGGCCTGGGAATGCAGAATAATAATGCCCGTAATACTAGTTTTGCCCGTAATACTAGCATTATTATTATAGTAACTAAGTAAGAAACTATAAAAACAATCTGAATTTTGTGGTAAATTTCGAGGGTGAATCAGGTGCGCCTTGTAGTCCGTAAAATACGATAATCTTGGTTTCTTTAAATAAAAATTAATAAAAAGTTAAAAAAACAGAATGAAGCGTGTGCAAACACAAACACACACACAATCAGATTAAAACTGACCTGGGTGACAAAGGCTCATCATCTTCGGACACTTCCTCTCTTTCACGCTTGACTGGTTTACGTTTCCTGAGCGACATTTCCTGTAAAATACATGTTACGCTCAATGTCAACAATTGTAGAAAATTGCAGATCTCAATGTGAGGCTAGTGAACATTAGGCAACTGATGTGTGGATGATAAGCACTTCTAACGATAAATTGCGACGGAACTTGTTGGGCGCATGTACCTAATAGAAAATATAGACGGAGAAAGACCTACTGCTTACCCTGGGTTAAGACCATTAAACCCCCCAGTACAGCCGGGAAGGCCCAGGCCCCACTTCCAGAAGCAAAAAAAGAAAAGAAAATCCCCAGTGGTCAGTAGCTGCAGGCTCAGATCATGATTTGGTCAGTGCTGATGAAAATGCGCTGACAGAGCCTGCGGTGACAGTGGCCTTGCTCAGTTGGTTCCACTCCTCCGTTCTCGCGTTGGGGACACAAAATCCAGGGACTGGAAGTGGAACAAGCTGTCCGAGGTGGCTGTAGCAGCTACCTCTCTTGACATGTTCAAGTCGAGAGTCCACTCAACTAACACAAGTTTGTGGGGTTTTCCCAGTAAAGTAGGTGTTCCTGTCTGTGAGTGTGATGCGGCATCACGTTGGGGATCCACAGGGAGACCTGGCTGACTGGGTCATTAAATTAGCTTAAGGTGTGTTTGTTTTTCTTGTCCGACCTGGAACCCCGACCAGTATACATGTAGTGTCAATGAGGTTAATTCCTAGAACCGGCCCCTAAATCCCCTATGAGATTTTCATGCAAGTTTTTCCAAGACTCGGGTAAGACATAGGGTTAGAATCAGTTTAGGAATATTTTCATCAAAGAAAAATAATGAAAAACATGAAATAATCAACAAAGAAAAAAGAACTGAAAGTCTATTCTGTTCAATGATCGCTATGTCCACTGCTGCAAAGTCAGCTAAATTAGTGTCGTAAACAGTGCCGAACGGAAGACAAAAGGCAGGCAAAGCATTCACCGTGTTGTTTTGAGCTGCTGTTTTAAGGATTAAAGTTAATTCTTAACACCCTCCCCTCTCCTCCCCCACCTACATCCCCCCCCCCCCCCTCCCACCTCCCCTGCACGGATCCATACGTGGATTTGTTCTCAACATGTCTGCGCATGTGCAAAATTATTTTTTGTGTATTTGACGGTTTCAGGTTAGGGATAGGGTTTGGGTCAATTTAGTGTTGAATACACAAAATATAAAATTTGATGGTACGTCATACGATTGATTTTGTGCATGTGCAGGTATCTTGAGAACAAATCCATTTTGAGAACGCCACACCGGTCCTCTACTATTCTTTCTTCCCTCGCACGCTGAGAGAATGGAACTCGCTCCCTACAGCCATGACAGACACCATCAGTCCAGACGTTTTCAGGGCCGGTGTGACGTTCTCAAAATGGATTTGTTCTCAACACGTCTGGGCATGTGTGAAGAGTTAGGGATAGGCTTAGGGTTAGGGATAGGTTCAGGGTTAGGGTTAGGAATAGGTTTAGGGTCAATTTAGTATTGAATACGCAAAAAATAAAAATTGATGGTACGTCATGATCGATTTTGCACTGCATAGACATGTTGAGAGCAAATCTATTTTGAGAATGCCACACTGGCCTAGGTGGCATCACCAGCAACCAAATACTTATTCTTCCCTGGTTCAGTCATGCACCCGCCATGGGTGCAGCCTTGAGCTGTACTCACGATCGTGTGCACTGAACCGCCAGTGGCCTCCCAGCAGACGACGCTGACGAAGGGAGCGCGATGTCCCCCAAAAGCTCTGAGGTGACCCTATACTTTTGCTGAGTGAAACTGTTATAAAATTATTTTTATCATATATTATTTTATTTTATTCTTTTGTTTCTACGACTTCGGACCTCCACCGAAATAGTGCCATAAAAATCAAATTGTTGATTGTGGGCACTTAACCGGAAGAAGAAGAACCACTGGGCCTCTTTCTGTTAAAAATCCATGCAGAAATGTAAATAGTTTTAATGGAAAGACTTATAGTGCAGTACTGCACTCTTTTAAAATCCTACTTTTAATGCAGGCCTGCCTAATGTGACTTCAACGCCCGCAATAGGCCAATGTTGCAAACGGTGGAAGCCTTCAAGAACCAAATCTAAATCCCCCCTCCCCCCCTCCATCCTCCTCCCCTTTAACTCCCAGCCCCCCCCCCCCCCCCCCCCCCCCCCCCCCCAATCCAGTGCCCCCCTCCCCCCACTCCCTTCCTACCAAACTGAAACTCATCATACCCTAGAAGTGACACTAAACCTGATTGACTATATATCTTAACATGCGCAGAACCCTTCTCAGTTCTATATCATCAGAATCTTCAAATCGATGAAGGCGGATGATTGATGGAAGAAGGCCTAGCCTGACTAGTGACTAGGACAATTCTTCTTCTTCTGCCAATGATGTCCACCTGCCGTAACCGGCAATAACTGACATATATTGGGGTTCAAAGAAAAAATCGCTGCATGGGGGGGGGGGGGGGGGGGGGGGAAGGAGCCTAGATAGTAGATAAGAGAGCGTGTAGGGCCATTTGATTTGGCACCCCCAGCTAGTCCGAGAACACCTGGCCCTATGGGGCGCCGACGTCCTAAAAGACCAGTTAACTACTTAACTGGCATTACTATTCCAGTTAAGTACTTAACTTACCGGAAGCGGAAATCGCTTATACAAGTTAACTAGTTAACTGACATTTCGAAGTTTGTTTCCGTTTGAGAGGGTATTATTTTCTGAAGGTTTTGTAACACGCAATGTAATTGGTCGGCGTTTTTGTTTTTTGTTGTTTTTTACTTAACGATTAGACTACCTGCGTCAAGTGCTATTGACCCTGACCCTTTTCCGCAAATATGGCTGATGATCGTTTTGCACGTGCCAATTTGCCTGAAGTTGCATCTGTAATAGATGCAGCGAAACGTGTGCTACGTTGCGTTAATGTAGAGCCTACGCCGTCTCAAAAAGATATGCTTCTGAAGTTGCAGCAAGATTTGACTACCATACGTTCATTGGACAGCAATTCAACCTAACGGATACAATCTATTCACTAACTCATAAGAAACGGACAATGATATATTTATACTATTTGGGGATTATTTCAGTTACTAAAACGTATTTGGAGCAATTTCTAGGGAAAGATTGCTGATCTGCAGTATCCAATGGGATTTCGTGTTACAAAAACAAGTTAACTAGTTCAACCATGATAAAATGCCACTTAAGCAGTTAACTGACCGGAAGCGGAAATTGAAAAGAAAGTCCACTTAACTTAAGTAGTTAACTGGTATTTTATCACGTTTTGGGAAGCAGAAAGTCCACTTCAGTAGTTAACTGGTATTTTATCACGTTTGAGCCCGATATGGCCCTACATGAGGAAGAAGAAATCCAAAAAAAGAGAAAGAAGCGGTGGGAGGAGTGGGGGAGGGGAGGAGAGGGGGAGGGAAGGAGAGGGGGAAGGGGAGGAGAGGGGGAAGGGGAGGGGGGGGTGTCGGTGTGCGCTTATGCAGACTGCTTCAGCACCCTCGAGATGAAGGAGCTGAGCGTGGGGGACTGGATGATTTCTCAGAAATTTTCTGGGGTCAGGGAGTTCCAGTCTCGTAGGAACGACGGAATTAGGTCAAGCCGCAGCGATTTTTCTCGTTGAAAATCCGAACCGCGATTTTGGCTATGTGCCAAACGGTCACTTCCTTTGCTTGTTTTTATTGGTGGTTATTCTTGGCGCTGACCATCCGAGTTTCTTTCTTTCGGGAAGCAGACACCTACTCGGTCATTCGGGAACGATCTTTTTTTACGCTAAGACGGCCGATCGCGAGAGACAAGCGATCCAATATTTGGGTCCAATTCATTCGTTTATCATTTCTGAACGGTAATTATATAATTCTTTAAAACAAATGCGCAGTTACATTTAATTATTTTTCTACAAGTACACCAAATTTGGTGCATCTAGAATAAATCTCAATGCTGCTCAAGGTCTCCACAAGTCGGGAGGTGTTACGTCGAAGACTGTCTGACATGTTTTCTGTCACGCGCATGTTGATGTTGCGATCTTGTGAGTCGCACAAAAAGCTTAGGCCTAATCTGTCTAATGTTTGGGGTTGATGTTGCCCCTTTGAATAAGCTTTATTTTGGTACCAATGTTTTGTTTATTGGTAAAAAAAAGAAAAAGTTATGGCTGTTTTATTCATCCAAACCTTGATACGGTAAGGGCCGGTAACCTTGATCAACTTTTTCTTTATATGCTCATGTAAAAAAAGCTAACATTTTAAAACGTCGTAACTTTCTCAATTTTCGACCGATTTTGATAATTTGGGTATCATTTTAAAGGTCTTGTCGGGCTCTTTCCAATGATATAAATTTCATTAGGATTTGACAAAAAGTAAATAAAATTTTATAACCACCCTACAGTCTTGGATCATGGTTTTGACGAAGAACGAATCTGAGAAAAGAAAACAGATGATGCGTCAACCAAAGAGAGAGTGTTCATACTCACCGACATTGTGGATTTATTCAACACTGATTTCGTAAAGAAACCTCACCTCTGTGAGATACGGATGACAGGGTGCCGGAGCGAACATACATGTGCTGTCTACATGAGGCTTTTATTCTTAAAACAGGAAGTTAAATTTCGCGCATGTGACGTTCTTAGGCTAAAGTTTTCACACACTGTCTTTTTACTCTAAATGAGCGAAGGCTCCAACTCATGAATCGCAAAATGTCTTTCGTGGCAGAAACTGTGATTATGGCCTGTAAATCAACGTCGAACATTTCTTTTAAAACCAAGCACGCATTAGAAAGTAAAATAAAGATGTTTCTACTGCTTTGACAACTGCTTTATCTTGGGTGTAAAGTGTTGAGCTCATGTCTCACCCACAATGATAAATCAGACCAGAAAGGCGGCCTGCTGGATCTGCCGCAAATCGATGTATCTTGTCTTGGAACATCGCCAACGAGTATGTTTCTACGTTGCATTAAAAAAAAAAAATTAAAAACTTAAACAGACTGCAACGTCACTGGAACATACAACAAACAAACAACTACACGACAAGTGCAAAGTGACGTTATTTTATTCACAAGAGACAAAACAAAACTACTGGATATTTCGGCGAATGCGCCTTTATCAACACACAAACAATTAAACAGCAAACATCAAATATAGCAAAAGGAGCAAAAAGCAGGCAACAGAAGGAGCAAAAAAAACCATCAAGATCAAAAAATAAAAACAATACTTCCCCTCTACAGTCCAACGCGTAAATGATACAACAAAGTTGAAACCAAAGAGCAAGGCTGTGAACACAAATCAAGGGTGGGGTGGGGGAGAAATTGAAGTGAGAGAGGTTGGGGACAGTGAGTACGCAATCATAGATGGTAGAAGTTGGAAACAAGGGTCAGTTGTGTTTAAGGGGTGGGGAGGGGGAGGTTTGGTGAAGAGAACAAATCTCGTGATAAAGTGAACACATGTAGCAAAAGCTGGCATTACATTTCAATTGAAAAAGACAGAGAGAGAGGGGGGGGGGGGGGGGGGGGATTGGAAATAGAAATAGAGGGGGGGTTCGCCGCCTAGCGCATCAAACCCATGTCTTACCCCAAAGTGGGTTGCCCCACCCTGGCACCGAGGGGTGAGGGGGAAAACGGAAGTTCTCCGAGAAAGAAAAAAAAGTCAGCTTTTGCTACATGTGTTCACTTTAGCACGAGATTTGTTCTCTTCACCAAACCTCCCCCTCCCCACCCCTTAAACACAACTGACCCTTGTTTCCAACTTCTACCATCTATGATTGCGTACTCATTGTTCCCAACCTCTCTCACTTCAATCCCACCCACACCCCCCCCCCCCCACCCCCCCACCCCCACCCCACTGGGGTACTCTAATACCTATATACTAATAATACAAGCGTAAAAGCATATTAGTATTCTTCTTTCTTCTTCTTCGTTGTGCTTCTATGCGTCTGCTTGCGTCAGTGTGTGTGTGTAACTTTAAGTGTATGTATGTGCACACTTGCATAGATCTGCATACAGCGTTCGTGGGCCTATATGTGAGTGCATACAAGCTGCTCTTGCATTGGCAGGGCAGGGGGTTGGTGAAGGGCTGCTCTTGTGATGGTAGGGCAGGAGGGGAGGGGGGCTGGTGAAGGGCTGCTCTTATGTTGGTAGGGCAGGTGGGGCTGGTGAAGGGCTGCTCTTGTGTTGGTAGGGCAAGTGGGGGTGAAGGGCTGCTCTTGTGTTGGTAGGGCAGGGGGCTGGTGAAGGGCTGCTCTTGTGTTAGTAGAGTAGGTGGGGCTGGTGAAGGGTTGCTCTTTTGTTGGTAGGGCAGGGGGCTGGTGAAGGGTTACTCTTGTGTTGGTAGGGCAGGGGTGGTGAAGGGCTGCTTTTTTGTGTTTTAGTAGGGAAGGTGGGACTGGTGAAGGGCTACTCTTGTGTTGGTAGGGCAGGGGGTGGTGGTGAAGGGTTGCTCTTGTGTTGGTAGGGCAGGGGGGCTGGTGAAGGGTTGCTCTTGTGTTGGTAGGGCAGGGGGGCTGGTGAAGGGCTACTCTTGTGTTGGTAGGGCAGGGGGGCTGGTGAAGGGCTGCTCTTTTGTTGGCATGGCAGGGTGGCTGGTGAAGGGCTGCTCTTGTGTTGGTAGAGCAGGTGGGGCTGGTGAAGGGCTGTTCTTGTGTTGGTAGGGCAGGGGGGCTGGTGAAGGGTTGCTCTTTTGTTGGTAGGGCAGGGAGGCTGGTGAAGGTCTGCTCTTGTGTTGGTAGGGCAGGGGGGGCTGGTGAAGGTCTGCTCTTGTGTTGGTAGGGCAGGGGGGGCTGGTGAGGGGGGAGGGGGAGGGGGGAGGGAGAGGGGGGAGGGAGGGATGCTGTCCAATTAAACTGTCAAGATCAAAATAATGTATTGCATTACTTTCACAATATGACAATTGACCGAAAGACTGAGGGGGGGGGGGGGGGGAGGGGAGAGGGGAGGGGGGAGGGGGGAGGGGGATGCACTCCTTGAATGGCCCCATGAGATGGGGATATAAATCACCACGCTGTTTTATTACATCAATAATGTCAGACAAGACAGACCAGTTTTTCGCCTTCACAACGACACCCACAAGAAGATCAAGTTCAGCCCACTTAAAGCGAACTGTGCTTTTCTGTTTTTCAATTTTCTCTTGGCAAATTATGGGTATGAAACGAGGCTTTTCTGACACAGCATATCTGTATGCATGTCCTAGCTGTTTCCAGCTTCCGCCAAAGCACTTATAGGAGTGGTATTGACAATGCTTGTTACACAAGTCCATAAAGCAATCAGCACAATCAAACTTCACACTCTTTTCAGCAGCATCTTTGAAAAGGGCTGAAAAGGTTTGCATATCCATGCATGTTTGTCGTGGGAACAATTCAAGAACAGCTTTAAGGCTGGGGTTTGAGGTTTCGAGGGTGGAGTTTTCCAATACTTCGCCAGCCTCCCAAAACCATTCTGTCGGCCGGGAGCGAGAAGCTGAACATGGAAACCCTTCATCGAATGCATCACTGTGGTCCTGAAACAGAACAGACACTAAATTGAAGAAGAAGAGTGAACTCTCTGGAACTGATCTTTTATTATGATACTGGAACAGAATAAGGACTGATGGATTATTAATGAACTCATGAAATAGAGCGGGCCAACAAATATTTAAAGACCCACAATGTCACATGTATTTTCACTCTCTCCCTCTAAAAGATTGAACATTTCTTACCAGCGAGAGAGGGAAAACATGTGAAAACCGTGATTTTCACTCATGGACGTGGTGGGTCTTTAAGTAAGCTAAGGTGAAAACGAAGAACACACATCCTCTGGTAAGATTGATCTTTTACGGTAACCTTGAAACAGAAACAGAACAAGCAAATAATTGTAGGATTTTCTGAGTATGGCAACATGTCCTTCACTGTTTTCCCTGGTCCACCTTCAGTTCTTCACTCAACGCCACATCATTGTCTCCAGTGTTTCCCATATTAAAAGATAAAATGTGAGGGTCCAAGGGACCCCATGTGCAAAAGTTTAAGGGACCTTTTGACATTTTTAAGGTCCCCATTCAACACTTAAAAACCTACTTCAATGAAGGTGAATATATGCAAAACACACAAGCTACATAATTTGTGAAAAAATGCGTGTCCTTGGGATGCACAGTGCTGAAATTAAAGAGTCACTTTCTGATATTAGTGCTACAGGGATGCACAAATGTGCGTTATGGGAAACACTGAGTTTCCCTTCTCCTCCGTTCCAAGGTTAGGATAAAATATATATACGTTTCGCTTTACTAAAACTAAAGACACGATTTGTTTATCAACAAAAGGTATTTATCGATCTACATGGATCTAACGTACATGATCTACTTTTTAATCTTCTTCCCTATTATATATCCCCTACTCCTCAAATATACTACCATATATATATATATATATATATGCACAAGTCAATCTACTCCCCATGAAAATAGCATGGATTCATTTGTAGCTTAAAGGAAAATGTGGATAAAAAGCATGTTACTCCAGCACAAGTGAGAGTCGGATGAGAACATGAGTATGAAAATTGAGATGTAAAGAACAAAGCATGCTAACAACAAGCTTGATAACAACGGCAACAAACACAGTGTCTAACAAAGACAGCACTGCGTTAATATCTTAATATGCCTTGTGTTTTCACTGCATTATCAGGTGTGATGCTAATCAAAAGTCTTGGAGTGTACAAAATAATATTTCAGTTAGAACTTATAAACCAGTGGGTCTTAGTCTTAGTCTGTAAAAGATTCCTTGGTAGAGGTTTGTATTAGAAGTTTGCACTGTAAAATGTGTTATTTTAAATTAAATTTAATGTAAGTAAACTAAGTTCACTATGCACTGATGATGCTGATCGAGAACATGGGTCTGCCCCGTCCGAGAACTGTATATATCTATATATATGACATATTTGATATACTCGGGCGGTAAACTATGGAACGAAATTTCGGACTATATTAAAACAAAAAGTACCTTGGCATCATTCAAAAGCTGTTATCATGACTATTTATTCAAACAATTGTAATAGTTGTTTCTCTTCTTTCTTGTTTTAACAGTATGTCATTAACAGTATGTGATTGCCTCCCCCTGTTCTCTCTCTCTCTGATAATTATGTTCTGCCACGCACCCGAATTGACCATTTCAAAGCAAGTTTTTCTTTCTCAGGGCCACACGTTTGGAATTCACTTTCTTCAGTTGTAAAAGCAAGTTATTCAGTATCAAATTTCAAATCTAACCTGCGTGGGCATCTCCTTAACTCCATTCAATAAAACTGTATGATCATTCAATGCACCACACAAGAACAATCTTTGTAGGTTTAGACTGATTGTGTAACTTTGTTTTTTCTGATTTTTCTTTAAAATTTGATTGATGTTAAGCTGCTTATATGTAATTGTTCTTTTCTGATTATTTTGCTTTTTTATTTCATTGACATTAAACTACTTGTGTTATGATATTAGACATGGTGACAGTAGTAGTAGTAGTAGTAGTAGTAGTAGTAGTAGTAGTAGTAGTAGTAGTAGTAGTAGTAGTAGTAGTAGTAGTAGTGGTGGTGGTGGTGGGTGGGCGATGGTGGTAGTAGCAGTACAGTAGCAGTAATAATAGTAGCAGATGTACATTATGGTGGAAATAGTGTTGTGGTCTAGTGTTGTTTTCTTAAAATAATGTTTATGTTTGTTTATTTGATCGTTTGGTTTTCTGTTTTGCTTGTTCTTATTACTGATGTTGATGCTCTGCCTACCATATGACTGTTGTATTTTTGCTACTGTATGTTGTTTCTGCTGATGATTGTTCTATGTTTCAATATTCGTTTATTATTATTATTATTATGTGTTGTAGTAGTAGTAGTAGTAGTAGTAGTAGTAGTAGTAGTAGTAGTAGTAGTAGTAGTGTGATGGCGATGGTGGTAGTAGTAGTAGTTGTAATAGTAGAAGGTAGGAGTGGTAATTGTAGTAGTAGAAGTAATTTGTGGTGGAAGTAGGTGGGGTTTTTCCTATTTTTGTTATGTTTGTTTATTTGGTCGGTTGGTTTTCTGTTTTTCTTGTTCTTATTACTGATGTTGATGCTCTGCCAACCATGTCACTGTTCGCATTTCTGCTACTGTTTGCTGTTTCTGTTGACGATTTTTCTGTGTCTCAATGTTGGTTTATAGTATTAGTTATATGTTGCATGCTTAGAATCAAGGACAGAATGGAAGACTAGGCCCAGCCTAAATTCTTATCCTTGTAAAATAAAGTGTCTGAAGTCTGAAGTCTCTCTATAAGTGTGTGTGTGTGTGTGTGTGTGTGTGTGTGTGTGTGTGTGCGTGCGTGCATATGGTTAGACGTACGTTTATGAAAGTGTTATGATTCATGTTACATGTTGTTCTTGTTCCTTTGATTTAAATGTTATATCTGACTGTTATAGTATTTGTAGTATTGTGACTCCTTTGCATATTACTGTTTTATTATTATCATTATATTATTAGTATTATTGGTGTTACAATTTCGTCGTTCTTTTGCTGTCGTGTTTAATGATGATGTTATAATATTGCTGTTTCTTTGTCTATTCATTTTTGTTCAATGTTGCTTGCTTATTATGTTATTTGTTTGAAGACCTGATGAAAAGAAATGTTGCTATGCTTATTCAGTTCATCCTCATTAAACATTTCAAGTTCAAGTTCTCTCTCTCTCCGGTTGTTGTTTTTTTGTAGTGAAATAAAAATGTTTAGATATATTTCCTTTGTTATGAGCGAAACTCCTTTAGATAAACGGTATAAAATTAAAAATGATAAAAATAAAAAGGTTTGTATTGCGAAAATGTTGTGCAAATGATTTGGTCTAAACGCAGGCAGCCATTAGAAAAGAGATGGCACACGCCTTCTCTTTGTGTGAAATAATTTGACTTCCAGCACCTCCGCCAAGGAGGAATCGCCAATTTGATGGTGTGATTTCTAGGAAACGAGAGCAAAGTGAGTGATGCAATCTTTGTAAAGGGTGTTTTCCTGGTGATATCGACGTGTTTCTAACAAAAACTCATCCTTCAGGGTGCCCCTTTAAAGAAATTTCAGCCCAGCTTTCCAGAAGAGCAGTTGCCTCCTCTGCATGCTGTCTGTGATGATCAAAGTCAAACACCAGTGACGAGCATTCATTATACATTTCATTTTGCCAAGTTAACTAATGTACGTCATCATATCAAAACTGTCACCGTTTGTTCTAAGTTATAAGTGTGTTGTAAGCATGTCATCACTTGTTTTAACACTTTTGTGAAGTCTGAAAAGGCTAGGTGAGCCACTCAATGAAAGAGTGGCAGATTTCTTAGATCACAATCAACATATCAGTCAGTCAATCCAATCAATCAGTCAATCAGACACCAAGTCAGTCATCTAGCTTTTATTGTCATTAGAATTTAGATGTACAAGTTTTGACATTTGCTTCTTTTCACAAGAGCAATGCAAAAGAAACACACACACACACAAATAAAACCCAAAACAGTAAAACAAAAGGAGGTAAAAATTAAAAATATATTCAGGGGAATGTAACAGGCACTACAACAATAGACTCAATATCACACAGTGACACACACACACACACACACACACACACACATACACACACACACACATATCTCATGACGTTAATAAAGGATTTGGAATAAAAAAAATAATTCATCTAAAACACACAAATCAAATTAACTTTCACATGTTTGAAACCAGACTAGACTTAAAACAAAAAGAAAGAAAAAAACACCACCACCATCAGCAGCAGGAGAACCACAACCTGTCATGTACTGAAACCAGTAAAACAGAAAAAAGACACCAAAAAAACAACAACGAAATAAACCACCACCATAACAAACAAGACGAGAACCCAGTCATGTCATCTGATATACCTGCTACGACCAGCAAAATCAGTGTTCATTCTCACCCACAGATAATAAAGAAAAGGAAATAAAGTAAATAACCACCACCATAACAAACACGACGAGAACCCAGTCATGTCATCCGATATGGCTGGTACCCACGTGTCGTCATATCCGGCCACAAGGAGCGCCATATTATGGGAGACCGCCATCTTAGTCAGTAACTTTTTTTTTTTAAATGCCAGATCGATGCTGCGTATTTGGCTGTTCCAATTCGAAACTTATCTAAACTGTATTTATAACATCTGGATGTTTTCTTTACACATTTAGATAACATTTTCACTTTGTTTACACACAAATAAGGACTAAGATGGCGACACTTCCGTTGGAAGGGTCGAGATGCGCACGCAGGTGGGGGGGAGCCATACCTGCTACGACCAGTAAAATCAGAGACGCGCCACCCAATTAAAAAAAAATATGTACATGCAATTTTTGTGACTGATAAGGAAGGGGAGGTAAATTCTGACCAAATGACATCTTTTTCCTTGCAACTGGGTTTAACGTGGGCTAAACGTGGGTTTAACGAGAGACCCCCCCAAAATATACCCAAGTCCCATTCTTCAAATCTCGAGGCATATTTGGTGCGCTGATCCTGACTCTGATTTTGAAGATAGAAGTAGCACTGAAAATGACATAGCATCCAGGGCAGGCACTCAGGCCAGAGCCTGACCATTTTTGCCTTTAAAAACAACAACAAACAAGTGCAACGCCGGGCGGCTGCAAAGTCCCCTCACAGCATCGCCGAGCTACTCCGAAATCGGAATGTGTCGGCTGTACACATACGTAAGAATGCATCAAAACAGCACGTAAGTACATAAAAACGCATCAAAACAGCACGTAACTGAATAGTTTTTTATATATAGCCTTGGGGTTCGGACCCGTGATTTGAGCGCGCGCGATCATGCGCACACGCGCGCACAGAAAAATTCATGACAACTGTGTTATAGACCATTCATCAAGAAATGTTGTGGAAAAAACTGCATTGAAATACATGCAAAACTTCGCGAGATATTAGCGATTATGTGTTTTGGGGTTTGAACCCCGTAACTGGCGCGACCTTGACCTTAAAGGCCCATACGCTTCTCGTAAATAACGTGCAGAATGATGCAAAATCGATCTGGATTGTAAACTCTGACATAATTCAAAGTCACAGACAAGCATAAAACTGAACGCAATCATACTGTTAGCTCAAAGTTAGCAAAAATGCGCTGACCTTTTTTCTTCTGTGTACTCTGCTATCTTGAAATCTCGTCTAGGGGTAATTAGCTCAAATGACGCAGTTAAGGGTAGTCAGTAGGCCTAGTTTAGTAGTAGTCCAGGCGAAATTAAGCTTGACCTTGTTTTGTGATATATATTAGGTTTTTATGTCGATCTAACATGATTTGAGGGTGCTGAATCTAAATCCGTTGGAGGCCAAGTTGTAAAAGTTGGGCATTTTGAGCTATGACGAAATATTCAAAATGGCCACTATGGGACTCTAAAGAACTGCTAAAACATGCACTTACCGTAATTATGTTGTATCTAATGCTTTTATTTGTAAGAAAAATAGTATAGTTTGCTGAAATGATTCAAACTATGTTAAATATATTTCCTATTTTTGTACTTATTAGCCCCCAGCCACTCTGCGGAGAGGGCTATCACGATTTTGTGTCCTTTCATTTGCCTGGCAATTATCTTAAGAACAATGTCACAGGATCACTTCAAATTTGTGTGCTACTGTTTTAATAAAGCTGATGTGCCCCTCAGTATACCTTATTGACCTTAACATTTGACCGTGAGTATGTGATTTTAATGTATCAACTATACTTTTTCAACTTTTGCACTGCTGTGGTAAAATAAGCTATGTGGTTGTTTTTGTCCTAAGCTAACGTGCATAGAGACTATTGAATTCCTGATACCCATTTTATTAAACCTTTCATCTTAAATGCTTGAACTTGAATTTGCATTGAATATTTTAACTTTTTGTTTTTATATGTTTTAAATCTTTGCAGTAATGGTCTCATAATTGGTGCATTAACCAGTTTATAGGTGGGTAAAAGTGCAGACGTGCAATGAAATGTTGGTCATTTACCCACCTATAAAATAAAATATAATATCGACACTGATCGCCGTGTTGTTCTGCTTGGCGCTTAACAACAAAGGCCAAGCGTTATGATGAAGGCTAGAGATGTCATCGGTACTTAGGTTAGCATATATATAACCATAGGCTCATGTACCAATTATGAGACAGTTACTGCAATGATTTAAAATATATTAAAGCAAAAAGTTGAAATATTCAATGCTAATCAAGGTCAAGCATTTAAGATGAAAGGTTTAGGCATAAAACAGGCATCAGTAATTCAACATCCTCCATAAACCTTAGCTTAGAAACATTTTACGACAGCAGTGCAAAAGTTGAAAAAGTATAGTTGATACAATAAAATCACATACTCAAGACCAAAGGCCAAGGTCAACAAGGCATACTTAGGGGCACATCAGCTTCATTAAAATAGTAGCACACACATTCGAAGTGATCCTGTGACATGGCTCTTAAGATAATTGCCAGGCAAATGAAAGGACACGAAATATCGTGATAGCCCTTTCCGCAGTGGCTGGGGGCTAATAAGTACTAAAATAGGATATAGTTCACATAGTTTGAATCATTTCAGCAAATTATTCTATTTTTCTTACCAAAAAAAGCATTAGATACAAAATAATTTCGTTAAAGTTCTCTAGAGTCCCATGGTGGCCATTTTGAATATTACGTCATAATTCAAAATGCCCAACATTTACAACTTAGCCTCGGACGGATTTTGATTCAGCACCCTCAAATCATGTTAGATCAACATAGAAACCTAATATATATCACAAAACAAGGTAAACTTTATAATTTCGCCTGGACTAGAACAAGAAGAGAGGAACTTGAAGGTGTACAACTTGGCGTCATAATAATAATACGTATCCTCTGACAGCGTTACGTCATAAGCTAGGTCTGAAAGTGTCACAACAAGTTCTATTATTAAAAACGGGCCACAAACAGGCAAATTAATTTGTCTTCAAATAGTTCAACATCAGTCACAGGTGCCGTATTGATTTCCCCTAATCTACGTCACGCCAAATGGATTATCGCACAAATCCCATTTTTGGTGAGATTCAATGGCAGCTGGCAAATCTGCCCCAGGAGACCGATTTTTGCGAAATAAAAGTGTGTGCGCTCACTTTATCTTGAAGAATGTGACATAAAAGGTAGGTTACATAGATACACTTTGTATACTGTGTCTATGTGCAGTAGGAAATAATGCTGAAACGTTTTCCAGAACGTTTTTAGGTCCGAATGGAGATGACTATGGTCCTTTAATGTAAAACTAAATACATCAGTGAATAGCTTGCATCTTGGCAAACTAGTATACTAAATTTGATGATGATAGACTGAATAGTTTTTGAGAAAAACGGACGAATAGCCGGACGGACGGACGGAGGCACGCCGCCGCACCACAATGGTTTAACACCCATGTCACTAAAAGGCATCAAAACAGGACCTGTTATCCAAAGACCCTATTTTCTTAATCATTATTCTCCGAGGAGAGACCTGCAATGTTTCTTTTACATTCCAGATGTCGTCAGCATCCACTAAGTTGTTCAACGCACATATCTTCCTCCCTCATTATTTTATCAGCAACATTCATGATCATTTTGTTTAATGTTTGAAGACGATATGCGGTTGTATGTAGTGGTTATACATTTGATGGGGACAATCTGTTTATTGAGAAACAGAGCCTATCCATGGAGTGCTACGCCCCTGCGCAAAGATTTTTGTTTTTAAATTTTCTCGGAGGGGGGAAAAACAGCATCCAGAAGCCGCAGGTCTTAGCACCTCCAAAACTAGAAGCCGCAGGTCTTAGCACCCCCAAAACTAGAAGCCGCAGGTATTAGCACCCCCAAAACTAGAAGCCGCAGGTCTTAGCACCCCAAAAACTAGAAGCCGCAGGTCTTAGCACCCCAAAAACTAGAAGCCGCAGGTTTTAGCACCCCAAAAAACTAGAAGCCGCAGGTCTTAGCACCCCAAAAAACTAGAAGCCGCAGGTCTTAGCACCCCAAAAACTAGAAGCCGCAGGTTTTAGCACCCCAAAAAACAAACGTTTTGGCACAAAAACAACAAAAGCCACAAGTCTTAGCACCCCAAAACTAGAAGACGCAGGTCTTAGCACCCCAAAAACCAAACATTTTGGCACAAAAACAACAAAAGCCACAAGTCTTAGCACCCCCAAAACTAGAAGACGCAGGCTTTAGCACCCCAAAAACCAAACGTTTTGGCACAAAAACAACAAAAGCCACAAGTCTTAGCACCCCCAAAACTAGAAGACGCAGGCTTTAGCACCCCAAAAACCAAACGTTTTGGCACAAAAACAACAAAAGCCACAAGTCTTAGCACCCCAAAAACTAGAAGACGCAGGTTTTAGCACCCCAAAAACCAAACGTTTTGGCACAAAAACAACAAAAGCCACAAGTCTTAGCACCCCCAAAACTAGAAGACGCAAGTTTCAGCACCCCCAAAAACAAGCTTCAAGTTCTGACACTCGAAAAAATTGGAAGCCATAAGTTTGGGCACTGCAAAAAATGAATTTGCGTCGTGTTCCGGAAAATTAGCACCCCTGCAGTAACTAGACTTCAAACATGACCATCAACATCATCACTGTCAACAGTTGTTCATACAAGCTTCAAGTTCTGACACTCGAAAAAATTGGAAGCCATAAGTTTGGGCACTGCAAAAAATGAATTTGCGTCGTGTTCCGGAAAATTAGCACCCCTGCAGTAACTAGACTTCAAACATGACCATCAACATCATCACTGTCAACAGTTGTTCATGACACTTACAGCATATTAGCACCCCTGCAGTAACTAGACTTCAAACATGACCATCAGCATCATCACTGTCAACAGTTGTTCATGACACTTACAGCATATTAGCACCCCTGCAGTAACTAGACTTCACACATAACCATCAACATCATCACTGTCAACAGTTGTTCATGACACTTACAGCATATTAGCACCCCTGCAGTAACTAGACTTTTAGTCAAGCACATCCTTGAAATTCACCAAGTCTTTCAGTCGACAGGGAATGGGTAACTGGTCAATTCTCGCTGCACGCCCGGGCTGACAGCCGACACTGCGTGACACGGCCAGCCGAGCCAGCTGTTGCAGAGGGGTAGGGGTGTGAGCCGCCTCCTTCACGTGTTCATAGCACCTCTTTAGGTCTTCACTCTTCTCTGCCTTTCTCTCTACCTCCACATCGTTTGCAACAGCAACCAGTTGTTTGTGGGAGTACGCTCCGCACGCCAGAGTCAAGTCTACAAGATCCGGGAGATTGTACGTGAAAGAACACCTCAAAGCGCAGTTGCTTGGGAATGTGTGGAACATTCTGCCTTGCCTCAGGGGACAATCAATCCAATTTACAAACCCTTCTAGCGACCTTGTTACCATGTCTCTTAGGAACGGCGCCAAACCTGCGGCCAGCAAAAGACGCACCATCTCTATCTTTTGTGCTTTGCTGAAGCAACTTACCACTGCCGAGAACAGTAAGGAGTTGTGGAACTTGTCCAGAATGTACACAGAGGGATCCATGCGATCCAGTAAAGCCTTCACCGTGTCCATTTTAACATAGTGGACGGCTTTATGAAGAAATTCACGGAGACATGGCAACTCTGTGCTTCCGTCGCAAAGTGCCAGGGCAAGGTGGAACCACCTTCTGTCCTTGTCAACATCCAGGTGCAGTTCCAAGATCCTCTCCAGCACAAAACGGTTTTGACAGCGCCTGTAGTGCTTCAGAACGTAAGCCACCTTTTTGTTCCTGATCAACAGGGCGTAGTCCCACAGGCCCCGCTTCTCACAGGCTCCACTCAGACCAATGCTATTATTCAGTTCATGAAGCTTATAATCATACCTGCAGATATCTTTAGTGATAGGGTAGGCTGCCAGGATAGCGGCCCCTGCGGAGAAGGACCCTCCTTGCTCTTCTGGTTTATTAACCAGAAATAGGAGGGACTTCACGTTTTCAGGGTCAAGATCCAGAGAAGGCATTGAGGCGATTGTTTCAACCAGGTCCCAATCTTTGAAGACCACAGCCAGGACAAATGCCAGGTTGGCATGACTGTTGTCCACACACCACTGCTTTGCCCTGGACACCACACTCGCTGGACAACATTTTATCACATGCAATACATATCGAGCTAGCTCCCCGTTTCTTCCCTTGCAGGTCTTGACCCACAGAGCAGCCAATGGAGCAATATCCGACCTGCAGGAATCATCCACGATAAACTGGACCACACACGCTACAGCTAGCGGCATTGCATCCTGGGAAAAACGTTCCTGCTTTTCTATTATCACACGGTAAAGATTGAACAGCACAGTCCATTTTTTCACCTTGAGCAAAACATGATTGAGAATATGGACTTCAACCCAATCAAAGTCAGAAATGATTTGCCCTTTCTTGTTTTCACAAATTTTGTCTATGAAGTCTGGCCTCTCTGTTGCCGCACAGGTGTAGGCATATTTTATATCACCCCAGGCTGCAAAACATCTGTGATGCTCCATGCGTTTCTTACACAAGGCCAAAAAACAGTCTGGATAGTTAAATTTCAGGCTCTTCTGAATGGTCTCTCTGAACATCGCCAAGCAGGTGTCCAATCGAGCACGATAGGTGACCGTGTACTTTTCCTTTTTCTTTGGGAACCAGTTTATAAATGCTACCACTAGTACCAGGCTGGGATTTCCCAATGACTGGGCAGCCTTCCCCTCCCATTGTGCTGGCTGGGAGCAAGAGGCTGAATGTGGATCTGGTGGATCACATGGAAGGTCCTGAAACAGAACAGGAAAACAATAAGAATATGCATGGTGAAGAGAAAGAACATGCATTCTCTTGAACTGACCTGTTACCATGATCTTACAACAGGCGCACAGCAACAATGTGTATGGTACTGATGGTATGAAAGAGTGAGTGAAAGCAGGAATTGTGGAATGAATGAAAAGAAGGAATACAAATTATTGAATACAAAAAACAACAATGTGTATGGTGGAGATGGAGAAAATACATTGTGTAGAACTGAGCCATTACCATAATCCTGAAACAGAACAGGGACTGGATTACCATAATCCTGAAACAGAACAGGGACTGGATTACCATGATCCTGAAACAGAACAGGGACTGGATTACCATGATCCTGAAACAGAACAGGGACTGGATTACCATGATCCTGAAACAGAACAGGGACTGGATTACCATGATCCTGAAACAGAACAGGGACTGGATTACCATGATCCTGAAACAGAACAGGGACTGGATTACCATGATCCTGAAACAGAACAGGGACTGGATTACCATGATCCTGAAACAGAACAGGGACTGGATTACCATGATCCTGAAACAGAACAGGGACTGATGGATTACCATGATCCTGAAACAGAACAGGGACTGATGGATTACCATGATCCTGAAACACAACAGGGACTGGATTACCATGATCCTGAAACACAACAGGGACTGATGGATTACCATAATCCTGAAACAGAACAGGGACTGGTGGATTAATAAACTCCTGAAACAGAACAGGCAAGCAATTTTCATAACAAAGGTGAATATGAAGAACGCACATCCTGTACTGTGATTGACCTTTTATCCTAAAACTAATAAAAACACACCAGGTAAATAATATCATGCTAAGTTAACAAGGGTGCTGCAGAGAAATGGAAACATTTTATTCACTGCTCTTGCTCACCCAAAGATCTTCCCTCAACACCAAGCTATTTCCCTTCTCTTCTACCTGCTTTTTCAACTCAAAGTTAAAGTCAATAGGGCATTTGCCACGAGTGTTCGTTCTCTATACTAGACTACTAATTTGCCCGCACTCGTTCTGCCCGAGTTACGCTGACCTTTCTAATTCAACTCTCTAAACTCAACTCAGTGAATTTCAAGGTCGTCCTCACGTGGCAAATGCCCTATTACCCTTACAATATTAACATTTAATTTTGCTTTTGCAGAGGATATTGTCTGTTGGAGGCGAGACCTTTAAAAAACCACTTTTATGAACAGTTAATAAATCACCTCCCTTACACTGAAATGATACACATGAACATGTTCATTACTCCATCAAAGGAATAAGTCGCTTCAGTTGTCTATTCCATATAAATTGCATATGGAAAACATGCATGAACCTTTTTGATATTTTAGGCAGAGACTCTGACTGAATACAGGTCCTACAGCACAGCCCCCTGTCATGGTGCTCGATCACAGGACATCAAAATCCTGTGCTTGTGTCTTGAATACCTTACTACAAGTGACTGAATACAGGTCCTACAGCACAGCCCCCTGTCATGGTGCTCGATCACAGGACATCAAAATCCTGTGCTTGTGTCTTGAATACCTTACTACAAGTGACTCAATACAGGTCCTACAGCACAGCCCCCTGTCATGGTGCTCGATCACAGGACATCAAAATCCTGTGCTTGTGTCTTGAATACCTTACTACAAGTGACTCAATACAGGTCCTACAGCACAGCCCCCTGTCATGGTGCTCAATCACAGGACATCAAAATCCTGTGCTTGTGTCTTGAATACCTTACTACAAGTGACTCAATACAGGTCCTACAGCACAGCCCCCTGTCATGGTGCTCAATCACAGGACATCAAAATCCTGTGCTTGTGTCTTGAATACCTTACTACAAGTGACTCAAACATATTCTTAACTCTACTCCTTCACTTTAAAGGGGCACCTGTACGGATGAGTTTTTGCCAGAAACACGTCGAGATCACCAGGAAAACACCCTTTACAGAGATCGTAACACTCACTTTGCTCTGGTTTCCCATAAATCAAACAGTCAAATCGGCGATTCCTCTTTGGTGGAGGTGCTGGAAGTCAAATTCTTTCAATGGCCGCCTGAGTTCAGACCAAATCTTTTGCACAAAATTTTCACAATACAAACCTTTTTAAAAAAATGTTATACAGTTTAGCTAAAGGAATTTCACTCACAACAAAGAAAATAGTTCCAATTTTTTCCCCTGCACAACAAAAAAGAAAAAGCTTCAACCCATGAGTGACCTCCACCCACCCCATCCAAAATGGCTTCTCTCTCCTGCATCTCTGCCAAGGAGGAATCGCCGTTTTGACGGCTTGATTTCTAGGAAACCAGAGCAAAGCGAGTGTTCCGATCTTGAGACGGCTGTCTTTCTGGTGATCTCGACGTGTTTCTTGCAAAAATTCATCCATCAGGGTCCACCTTTAACCAAAAGTTGATGTGTTAGATATCATGGGGTGCCAGCAAGAGCTGCTTACCCTTATCTCAAAAGAATGAATTAAAATCTGTTTTAACGTCCTCCGGTCTGAAACAGACACATATGGGACATTAGTAGATATAAAGATGGTGGGAACGATCCTGGAGGCAATGCCTGGAGGCAGTGCAACTCCAGGAAAGTCCCAAATTTTTAACGATACAGATGTATAAACTGCTGTAGTATAATCTCAAAAGGAAAAACTGTGTTTTACGTCCTCTCGGTCTGGAACAGACACATATGGGACATTTGTAGATACAAAGATGGTGGGAACAATACTGGAGGCAATGCCCGGAGGCAGTGCAACACCAGCAAAGTCCTGATTTTTTAACAATACAGATAGGTGTAGCAGTAACCACGCCTCGGTTAAACCTAATCGGCTATGGTACCGCCACAATTACTATTTATAATCTCAAAAGAAATATTGAAGGCAGAGACAGTTGTCGCAGACATCCCCGGAATAAAACATTACAAAATGTATATGATGACAGAAACATTGGACTTGTAAGAGTTGCATTGTCTTCAACTTGAGAATAGGGAATGTTCGGAAATAGCCAAGGGACATAATTTTGCGGTTTGCGTGAGAGACCTTTCATTAATTGGTAGGACAAACACACAGGGAATGTTCGGAAATAGCCAAGGGACATAATTTTGCGCTTTGCGTGAGTGACCTTTCATTAATTGGTAGGACAAACACAAAAAATAGAAAATGTTCGCAAATAGCAAAGGGACATAATTTTGCGCTTTGCGTGAGTGACCTTTCATTAATTGGTAGGACAAACACAACAATAGGAAATGTTCACAAATAGCAAAGGGACATAATTTTGCGGTTTGTGCGAGTGACCTTTCATTAATTGGTAGGACAAACACAACAATAGGAAATGTTCACAAATAACAAAGGGACATAATTTTGCGGTTTGTGCGAGTGACCTTTCATTAATTAGTAGGACAAACACAACAATAGGAAATGTTCACGAATAACAAAGGGACATAATTTTGCGGTTTGTGCGAGTGACCTTTCATTAATTAGTAGGACAAACGCCTTGTGGGTAACAATCTGATTCTGTAGTAAAAAACAAAATATATATATATTCTTTTTTTTCCGAAAATTGTCTATTGCCAAAATCTCCCTCACCTTTTTCGCAGGCGTGGTGGTTTCCTTCGCTGTTCTCTTCTTCTCTGTCTTCACCGTCTTCGCCCTGAACACAGACCCCAGTCACGGGAATTAGAGAAGACAAAAAAGACTGAAAATTGGGGTCTGGAAGCAGGCATAGGAACAAGGAATAAAAAACAACTGAAAACCGTGTGTGTTGGGATACAGCCCCCAGAAAATGAAGCTTCTTCTGTTATCTAAGCCTTAAAAACAGTATTAGAGATAAGACTGATATATTTAGTTCATTTTGCATTCATTTATAACCAATAACTTAAGTTTTACTCATTGGGCTTCTTTTTTTTTTTATCTCATAAATGTCCTCTTGGACCATCAAAAAAGCTGAAACTTGCAAAAAAAAGACTGAAGAGGACCATCAAAAAAGCTGAAATCAGCCAAAAGACTGACAATTCCCATGCCTGCACACTTTCTTACAATCAACAAACATAAAAAATGTACCGAAAAAGAAACTTGAACACAACGATCGGTGATATTGTACTTAACGTTTCCTCCCCTCCCTTCACCCCCCCCCCCCCCTCAAACTTTTGCTTTGAAAATATCATTGAGAATCTACATTCTGCCAGTCTCATGGGTGCAACTCCAAAATATATATATATTAAAAAGGTAAAGGTAAAGAAGCGCCGCCCTCTCCTCCATTTCTCGTTCTTTCCATTTCTTCAGTCTTCTTCATCCTCTATCGTTTGCTATATTTAACACTCATTTTCATCCATTTACATCATTAAACACATGCATTCAATAATAGTAGAAGATAAAGGCAAGAAGGAAAAAACGCAATGAACCAGGACTGTGACAAATGCTCCGCGGCTGTTGTGTGTACTGCACTACATAGAGTGGAGGGGGGTCTATTACTAGATAATGGCCTTTATCATAACTGCGATTAATTATTCAACAAAGATAATTAGCTCAAAAAGTTGATAAGATACAGCTTAATGTTTGGTAAGAAAGGCAGGTGTGAAAATGTGTGGAGAGCTGAGAAATGTAAGAGGGGGGGGGGGGGGGCACATCTTTACTAGAGTTGAGAACCGGTTAAAAAATCTGAACCGGTTTTAAAACGCTTTTCCCTCTTCGAACCGTTTTTTTTAACCAGTACTCGCATCACTAGTTTCACCTATGCAAACAAATATTTATGTCAGAATATTCACACATGCATGCGCACACATACACAATAATGAAACTTATGACACACACTCAACTCAACACTCAGTCAAAGTCAAAGCCATACACCACCACAAACTAGAAACAGCTACTCTTGGTTTACAAACGCCCAATCTGCGCTGAGAATCAGTGTTGTTCTTCGAAAAGAATGCGTTATTCTAAGAAAAACTTACTTTCAGTTTGCAGTTAAAAAAACGGTTCACAGCAACTCGAACCGGTTTTTCGAACCGCGAAGATTTAGCACTGGTTTTTCGGTTCAAACCGGTTTTATTCCCCACCTCTAATCTTTACCTTTACAGAAAAAAGAACCCTGAAAGGCTGGGTTCCTGGCGGGGTACAGGTTCACAGCCCTGCTGAGGGCTTCAGGGGGTCAATGACCCTCTGAAGCTGAATCAGTAACTGAATAAAATCAGTTATGAACATATTTTAGATACCGTAAAAACTGGACTATAAGACGCACCTGTATATAAGCCGCATCCCTTAAATTGACAAAATATTAGGTATTGAAGCCGCACCAGTTTATAGGCCGCAGAGAAAATTCACTGTACACAATGAGTACAAAGCAGCACAAATATAGAAATGTTCCTATCAGAGCATGGGTATTTAATGTTTTCAGATACTTTCAGATACATTAAACATGAGATTTGAATCCATTGATTACCAAAACCTGTTTTGAGTCTCAAAGAAGCTCAAAACAGGCTGAAGAATGTGGCCAGAAACAGATTTAATCATACTGATAAATGTAGAATGGGAAAAAAAATCCACAGATAAGCCGCATCAGTCTATAAGCCGCATGGGCCAAAGTTGAGGAAAAAAGTAGCGGCTTATAGTCCGCATTTTACGGTAGCTTTCCTACCATTCCAAGAAAAAGTACCGTATTTTTCTGACTATAACTATAAGGCGCACCTTTGTGTAAGGCGCACCCCAAAAAATTTACCCAAATTTCAGATTTTGTTACTATATTTTCTTACTATTTTATTAGTCACATTATAAGGCGCAGGGGTCTGAGTCTGGGGGGAAAGTATCGCCTTACAGTCAGAAAAATACGGTATATGTATATATTTATTTTTATTTTTTTCATTTAAAACCACAATTTATACCACACAAAAATTGGGGGGGGGGGGGGGGGGCGGTAAAAAATTTTTTGGACACTAACAAAAAAAGGAACTCCCTTGACAGGTAAAATTAAAACAAAACAAAACAAAACAAAGGGTTCTTCCAATCCTTACGAGAAGGGAAAAAAAGTTGCACCTATGCATTGGATCTATTTCATAAAAAATGAAAGAAACAGAATTTGAGATTCAGATTCATAAACATAACGGGGGTGTCTTGTCAGTTCTGCTACATCTCAGCCTCAAGAAATCAAAGCAACCAACACCATACTGTTAACCTGCATTCAAATTGCCAGAATTCTTAGACAAAATATCAATATGAAAAGAAAGACTACTACAGTGGAACCTCCCTTATAAGACTCCCTCCCACATAAGACCTACTTCTCTGAGAAATTGCCCTTCTTTGTAACTTATGTAAGTGTTAAAACTACCTCTCTTATAAGACCCCTCCCTTATAAGACCACATTTTGGAATGAATGAAAAATGGTGTTTTACGTCCTCTCGGTCTGGAACAGACACATATGGGACATTTGTAGATACAAAGATGGTGGGAACGATACTGGAGGCAACGCCCGGAGGCAGTGCATCTCCAGTTAAAACAAAACAAAACAAAGGGTTCTTCCAATCCTTACGAGAAGGGAAAAAAAGTTGCACCTATGCATTCTTGGATCTATTTCATAAAAAATGAAAGAAACAGAATTTGAGATTCAGATTCATAAACATAACGGGGGTGTCTTGTCAATTTTGTTACATCTCAGCCTCAAGAAATATATTTTTAAAAAACACCATAATGTTAACCTGCATTCAAATTGCCATAATTCTTAGACAAAATATCAATATGAAAAGAAGGACTAATAGAAACACCCCCAAAAAAGGAAAAGAAATGAAGAAAAAAAAGGAACTTATTTGGATTTAAGGCAATGATAACAGGCCATTTGCCACAAGCTAGCGACCTTGAACTTCAATTAAGACTAGGAATAAAAAAAAAATTCACCGCTAGTATTACGGGCAAAACATGCGGGTAGTATTATAGTCTAGTCCACAGTACAACTACCCGTGGCAGATGTCCTATTATGATAAAATATTTTAAAATGCGATTACTGTATTTTACGGACCAATATAAGGCAATACTTTTTTTTCCTAGACTGAGACCCCTGCGCATTATAATGCTACATCTCCCCGTGGGGATACCGGGAGTCTTTCGTAAAAATAGTTTCCCCCACCTTCTGGAAGTTCTGTGCTTGTAGCTTCCTCTAATCTGCCACTCTCTTTGACTCTGCCTTTTCCCTTTGCTTTCTATCATTTACTATTTTTCTGACATATTTGCCCCATTCTCCTGCCTTTGTTCAAAAAAAAATCTTCCAAATCATTTTTCTCTTGAGCTCCCCCGAAATCGGAATGTGTCGGCTGTACGCAGCGGGGAGACCAGTGAAAACTCAAAACCGGACACATATGTACCTTACCCATTATGGCCATATGGCCTGGGAATGCAGAATAATAATGCCCGTAATACTAGTTTTGCCCGTAATACTAGCATTATTATTATAGTAACTAAGTAAGAAACTATAAAAACAATCTGAATTTTGTGGTAAATTTCGAGGGTGAATCAGGTGCGCCTTGTAGTCCGTAAAATACGATAATCTTGGTTTCTTTAAATAAAAATTAATAAAAAGTTAAAAAAACAGAATGAAGCGTGTGCAAACACAAACACACACACAATCAGATTAAAACTGACCTGGGTGACAAAGGCTCATCATCTTCGGACACTTCCTCTCTTTCACGCTTGACTGGTTTACGTTTCCTGAGCGACATTTCCTGTAAAATACATGTTACGCTCAATGTCAACAATTGTAGAAAATTGCAGATCTCAATGTGAGGCTAGTGAACATTAGGCAACTGATGTGTGGATGATAAGCACTTCTAACGATAAATTGCGACGGAACTTGTTGGGCGCATGTACCTAATAGAAAATATAGACGGAGAAAGACCTACTGCTTACCCTGGGTTAAGACCATTAAACCCCCCAGTACAGCCGGGAAGGCCCAGGCCCCACTTCCAGAAGCAAAAAAAGAAAAGAAAATCCCCAGTGGTCAGTAGCTGCAGGCTCAGATCATGATTTGGTCAGTGCTGATGACAGAGCCTGCGGTGACAGTGGCCTTGCTCAGTTGGTTCCACTCCTCCGTTCTCGCGTTGGGGACACAAAATCCAGGGACTGGAAGTGGAACAAGCTGTCCGAGGTGGCTGTAGCAGCTACCTCTCTTGACATGTTCAAGTCGAGAGTCCACTCAACTAACACAAGTTTGTGGGGTTTTCCCAGTAAAGTAGGTGTTCCTGTCTGTGAGTGTGATGCGGCATCACGCTGGGGATCCACAGGGAGACCTGGCTGACTGGGTCATTAAATTAGCTTAAGGTGTGTTTGTTTTTCTTGTCCGACCTGGAACCCCGACCAGTATACATGTAGTGTCAATGAGGTTAATTCCTAGAACCGGCCCCTAAATCCCCTATGAGATTTTCATGCAAGTTTTTCCAAGACTCGGGTAAGACATAGGGTTAGAATCAGTTTAGGAATATTTTCATCAAAGAAAAATAATGAAAAACATGAAATAATCAACAAAGAAAAAAGAACTGAAAGTCTATTCTGTTCAATGATCGCTATGTCCACTGCTGCAAAGTCAGCTAAATTAGTGTCGTAAACAGTGCCGAACGGAAGACAAAAGGCAGGCAAAGCATTCACCGTGTTGTTTTGAGCTGCTGTTTTAAGGATTAAAGTTAATTCTTAACACCCTCCCCTCTCCTCCCCCACCACCTACATCTCCCCCCCCCCCCTCCCACCTCCCCTGCACGGATCCATACGTGGATTTGTTCTCAACATGTCTGCGCATGTGCAAAATTATTTTTTGTGTATTTGACGGTTTCAGGTTAGGGATAGGGGTTTAGGGTCAATTTAGTGTCGAATACACAAAATATAAAATTTGATGGTACGTCATACGATTGATTTTGTGCATGTGCAGACATCTTGAGAACAAATCCATTTTGAGAACGCCACACCAGTCCTCTACTATTCTTTCTTCCCTCGCACGCTGAGAGAATGGAACTCGCTCCCTACAGCCATGACAGACACCATCAGTCCAGACGTTTTCAGGGCCGGTGTGACGTTCTCAAAATGGATTTGTTCTCAACACGTCTGGGCATGTGTGAAGAGTTAGGGATAGGGTTAGGGTTAGGGATAGGGTTCAGGGATAGGGTTAGGAATAGGTTTAGGGTCAATTTAGTATTGAATACGCAAAAAATAAAAATTGATGGTACGTCATGATCGATTTTGCACTGCATAGACATGTTGAGAGCAAATCTATTTTGAGAATGCCACACTGGCCTAGGTGGCATCACCAGCAACCAAATACTTATTCTTCCCTGGTTCAGTCATGCACCCGCCATGGGTGCAGCCTTGAGCTGTACTCACGATCGTGTGCACTGAACCGCCAGTGGCCTCCCAGCAGACGACGCTGACGAAGGGAGCGCGAAGTCCCCCAAAAGCTCTGAGGTGACCCTATACTTTTGCTGAGTGAAACTGTTATAAAATTATTTTTATCATATATTATTTTATTTTATTCTTTTGTTTCTACGACTTCGGACCTCCACCGAAATAGTGCCATAAAAATCAAATTGTTGATTGTGGGCACTTAACCGGAAGAAGAAGAACCACTGGGCCTCTTTCTGTTAAAAATCCATGCAGAAATGTAAATAGTTTTAATGGAAAGACTTATAGTGCAGTACTGCACTCTTTTAAAATCCTACTTTTAATGCAGGCCTGCCTAATGTGACTTCAACGCCCGCAATAGGCCAATGTTGCAAACGGTGGAAGCCTTCAAGAACCAAATCTAAATCCCCCCCTCCCCCCCTCCATCCTCCTCCCCTTTAACTCCCCCCCCCCCCCCCCCCCCCCCCCCAATCCAGTGCCCCCCTCCCCCCACTCCCTTCCTACCAAACTGAAACTCATCATACCCTAGAAGTGACACTAAACCTGATTGACTATATATCTTAACATGCGCAGAACCCTTCTCAGTTCTATATCATCAGAATCTTCAAATCGATGAAGGCGGATGATTGATGGAAGAAGGCCTAGCCTGACTAGTGACTAGGACAATTCTTCTTCTTCTGCCAATGATGTCCACCTGCCGTAACCGGCAATAACTGACATATATTGGGGTTCAAAGAAAAAATCGCTGCATGGGGGGGGGGGGGGGGGGGGGGGGAAGGAGCCTAGATAGTAGATAAGAGAGCGTGTAGGGCCATTTGATTTGGCACCCCCAGCTAGTCCGAGAACACCTGGCCCTATGGGGCGCCGACGTCCTAAAAGACCAGTTAACTACTTAACTGGCATTACTATTCCAGTTAAGTACTTAACTTACCGGAAGCGGAAATCGCTTATACAAGTTAACTAGTTAACTGACATTTCGAAGTTTTTTTTCCGTTTGAGAGGGGTATTATTTTCTGAAGGTTTTGTAACACGCAATGTAATTGGTCGGCGTTTTTGTTTTTTGTTGTTTTTTACTTAACGATTAGACTACCTGCGTCAAGTGCTATTGACCCTGACCCTTTTCCGCAAATATGGCTGATGATCGTTTTGCACGTGCCAATTTGCCTGAAGTTGCATCTGTAATAGATGCAGCGAAACGTGTGCTACGTTGCGTTAATGTAGAGCCTACGCCGTCTCAAAAAGATATGCTTCTGAAGTTGCAGCAAGATTTGACTACCATACGTTCATTGGACAGCAATTCAACCTAACGGATACAATCTATTCACTAACTCATAAGAAACGGACAATGATATATTTATACTATTTGGGGATTATTTCAGTTACTAAAACGTATTTGGAGCAATTTCTAGGGAAAGATTGCTGATCTGCAGTATCCAATGGGATTTCGTGTTACAAAAACAAGTTAACTAGTTCAACCATGATAAAATGCCACTTAAGCAGTTAACTGACCGGAAGCGGAAATTGAAAAGAAAGTCCACTTAACTTAAGTAGTTAACTGGTATTTTATCACGTTTTGGGAAGCAGAAAGTCCACTTCAGTAGTTAACTGGTATTTTATCACGTTTGAGCCCGATATGGCCCTACATGAGGAAGAAGAAATCCAAAAAAAGAGAAAGAAGCGGTGGGAGGAGTGGGGGAGGGGAGGAGGAGAGGGGGAGGGAAGGAGAGGGGGAAGGGAGGAGAGGGGGAAGGGGAGGGGGTGTCGGTGTGCGCTTATGCAGACTGCTTCAGCACCCTCGAGATGAAGGAGCTGAGCGTGGGGGACTGGATGATTTCTCAGAAATTTTCTGGGGTCAGGGAGTTCCAGTCTCGTAGGAACGACGGAATTAGGTCAAGCCGCAGCGATTTTTCTCGTTGAAAATCCGAACCGCGATTTTGGCTATGTGCCAAACGGTCACTTCCTTTGCTTGTTTTTATTGGTGGTTATTCTTGGCGCTGACCATCCGAGTTTCTTTCTTTCGGGAAGCAGACACCTACTCGGTCATTCGGGAACGATCTTTTTTTACGCTAAGACGGCCGATCGCGAGAGACAAGCGATCCAATATTTGGGTCCAATTCATTCGTTTATCATTTCTGAACGGTAATTATATAATTCTTTAAAACAAATGCGCAGTTACATTTAATTATTTTTCTACAAGTACACCAAATTTGGTGCATCTAGAATAAATCTCAATGCTGCTCAAGGTCTCCACAAGTCGGGAGGTGTTACGTCGAAGACTGTCTGACATGTTTTCTGTCACGCGCATGTTGATGTTGCGATCTTGTGAGTCGCACAAAAAGCTTAGGCCTAATCTGTCTAATGTTTGGGGTTGATGTTGCCCCTTTGAATAAGCTTTATTTTGGTACCAATGTTTTGTTTATTGGTAAAAAAAAGAAAAAGTTATGGCTGTTTTATTCATCCAAACCTTGATACGGTAAGGGCCGGTAATCTTGATCAACTTTTTCTTATTATAGCTCATGTAAAAAAAGCTAACATTTTAAAACGTCGTAACTTTCTCAATTTTCGACCGATTTTGATAATTTGGGTATCATTTTAAAGGTCTTGTCGGGCTCTTTCCAATGATATAAATTTCATTAGGATTTGACAAAAAGTAAATTTTTTTTTTTAATTTTATAACCACCCTACAGTCTTGGATCATGGTTTTGACGAAGAACGAATCTGAGAAAAGAAAACAGATGATGCGTCAACCAAAGAGAGAGTGTTCATACTCACCGACATTGTGGATTTATTCAACACTGATTTCGTAAAGAAACCTCACCTCTGTGAGATACGGATGACAGGGTGCTGGAGCGAACATACATGTGCTGTCTACATGAGGCTTTTATTCTTAAAACAGGAAGTTAAATTTCGCGCATGTGACGTTCTTAGGCTAAAGTTTTCACACACTGTCTTTTTACTCTAAATGAGCGAAGGCTCCAACTCATGAATCGCAAAATGTCTTTCGTGGCAGAAACTGTGATTATGGCCTGTAAATCAACGTCGAACATTTCTTTTAAAACCAAGCACGCATTAGAAAGTAAAATAAAGATGTTTCTACTGCTTTGACAACTGCTTTATCTTGGGTGTAAAGTGTTGAGCTCATGTCTCACCCACAATGATAAATCAGACCAGAAAGGCGGCCTGCTGGATCTGCCGCAAATCGATGTATCTTGTCTTGGAACATCGCCAACGAGTATGTTTCTACGTTGCATTAAAAAAAAATTAAAAACTTAAACAGACTGCAACGTCACTGGAACATACAACAAACAAACAACTACACGACAAGTGCAAAGTGACGTTATTTTATTCACAAGAGACAAAACAAAACTACTGGATATTTCGGCGAATGCGCCTTTATCAACACAGACAAACAATTAAACAGCAAACATCAAATATAGCAAAAGGAGCAAAAAGCAGGCAACAGAAGGAGCAAAAAAAACCATCAAGATCAAAATAAAAACAATACTTCCCCTCTACAGTCCAACGCGTAAATGATACAACAAAGTTGAAACCAAAGAGCAAGGCTGTGAACACAAATCAAGGGTGGGGGGGGGAGAAATTGAAGTGAGAGAGGTTGGGGACAGTGAGTACGCAATCATAGATGGTAGAAGTTGGAAACAAGGGTCAGTTGTGTTTAAGGGGTGGGGAGGGGGAGGTTTGGTGAAGAGAACAAATCTCGTGATAAAGTGAACACATGTAGCAAAAGCTGGCATTACATTTCAATTGAAAAAGACAGAGAGAGAAGGGGGGGGGGGGGGGGATTGGAAATAGAAATAGAGGGGGGGTTCGCCGCCTAGCGCATCAAACCCATGTCTGACCCCAAAGTGGGTTGCCCCACCCTGGCACCGAGGGGTGAGGGGGAAAACGGAAGTTCTCCGAGAAAGAAAAAAAAGTCAGCTTTTGCTACATGTGTTCACTTTAGCACGAGATTTGTCTCTTCACCAAACCTCCCCCTCCCCACCCCTTAAACACAACTGACCCTTGTTTCCAACTTCTACCATCTATGATTGCGTACTCATTGTTCCCAACCTCTCTCACTTCAATCCCACCCACCCCCCCCCCCCCCCCCCCCCCCCCCACCCCCACCCCACTGGGGTACTCTAATACCTATATACTAATAATACAAGCGTAAAAGCATATTAGTATTCTTCTTTCTTCTTCTTCGTTGTGCTTCTATGCGTCTGCTTGCGTCAGTGTGTGTGTGTAACTTTAAGTGTATGTATGTGCACACTTGCATAGATCTGCATACAGCGTTCGTGGGCCTATATGTGAGTGCATACAAGCTGCTCTTGCATTGGCAGGGCAGGGGGTTGGTGAAGGGCTGCTCTTGTGATGGTAGGGCAGGAGGGGAGGGGGGCTGGTGAAGGGCTGCTCTTATGTTGGTAGGGCTGGTGGGGCTGGTGAAGGGCTGCTTTTGTGTTGGTAGGGCTGGTGAAGGGCTGCTCTTTTGTTGGTAGGGCAGGGGGCTGGTGAAGGGCTGCTCTTGTGTTAGTAGAGCAGGTGGGGCTGGTGAAGGGTTGCTCTTTTGTTGGTAGGGCAGGGGGGCTGGTGAAGGGTTACTCTTGTGTTGGTAGGGCAGGGGTGGTGAAGGGCTGCTTTTTTGTGTTTTAGTAGGGCAGGTGGGACTGGTGAAGGGCTACTCTTGTGTTGGTAGGGCAGGGGGTGGTGGTGAAGGGTTGCTCTTTTGTTGGTAGGGCAGGGGGCTGGTGAAGGGTTACTCTTGTGTTGGTAGGGCAGGGGGGCTGGTGAAGGGCTGCTCTTGTGTTGGTAGGGCAGGGGGGGCTGGTGAAGGGCTGCTCTTTTGTTGGTATGGCAGGGTGGCTGGTGAAGGGCTGCTCTTGTGTTGGTAGAGCAGGTGGGGCTGGTGAAGGGCTGTTCTTGTGTTGGTAGGGCAGGGGGGCTGGTGAAGGGTTGCTCTTTTGTTGGTAGGGCAGGTGAAGGGCTCTTGTGTGAAGGGCTTGGTGAAGGGCTGCTCTTGTGTTGGTAGGGCAGGGGGGGGGGCTGGTGAAGGGGGGAGTGGGAGGGGGGAGGGGGAGGGGGGAGGGAGGGATGCTGTCCAATTAAACTGTCAAGATCAAAATAATGTATTGCATTACTTTCACAATATGACAATTGACCGAAAGACTGAGGGGGGGGGGGGTGGAGAGAGGGGAGGGGGAGGGGGGAGGGGGATGCACTCCTTGAATGGCCCCATGAGATGGGGATATAAATCACCACGCTGTTTTATTACATCAATAATGTCAGACAAGACAGACCAGTTTTTCGCCTTCACAACGACACCCACAAGAAGATCAAGTTCAGCCCACTTAAAGCGAACTGTGCTTTTCTGTTTTTCAATTTTCTCTTGGCAAATTATGGGTATGAAACGAGGCTTTTCTGACACAGCATATCTGTATGCATGTCCTAGCTGTTTCCAGCTTCCGCCAAAGCACTTATAGGAGTGGTATTGACAATGCTTGTTACACAAGTCCATAAAGCAATCAGCACAATCAAACTTCACACTCTTTTCAGCAGCATCTTTGAAAGGGGCTGAAAAGGTTTGCATATCCATGCATGTTTGTCGTGGGAACAATTCAAGAACAGCTTTAAGGCTGGGGTTTGAGGTTTCGAGGGTGGAGTTTTCCAATACTTCGCCAGCCTCCCAAAACCATTCTGTCGGCCGGGAGCGAGAAGCTGAACATGGAAACCCTTCATCGAATGCATCACTGTGGTCCTGAAACAGAACAGACACTAAATTGAAGAAGAAGAGTGAACTCTCTGGAACTGATCTTTTATTATGATACTGGAACAGAATAAGGACTGATGGATTATTAATGAACTCATGAAATAGAGCGGGCCAACAAATATTTAAAGACCCACAATGTCACATGTATTTTCACTCTCTCCCTCTAAAAGATTGAACATTTCTTACCAGCGAGAGAGGGAAAACATGTGAAAACCGTGATTTTCACTCATGGACGTGGTGGGTCTTTAAGTAAGCTAAGGTGAAAACGAAGAACACACATCCTCTGGTAAGATTGATCTTTTACGGTAACCTTGAAACAGAAACAGAACAAGCAAATAATTGTAGGATTTTCTGAGTATGGCAACATGTCCTTCACTGTTTTCCCTGGTCCACCTTCAGTTCTTCACTCAACGCCACATCTTTGTCTCCAGTGTTTCCCATAAAGATAAAATGTGAGGGTCCAAGGGACCCCATGTGCAAAAGTTTAAGGGACCTTTTGACATTTTTAAGGTCCCCATTCAACACTTAAAAACCTACTTCAATGAAGGTGAATATATGCAAAACACACAAGCTACATAATTTGTGAAAACATGTGTGTCCTTGGGATGCACAGTGCTGAAATTAAAGAGTCACTTTCTGATATTAGTGCTACAGGGATGCACAAATGTGCGTTATGGGAAACACTGAGTTTCCCTTCTCCTCCGTTCCGTTATATATTATAATATATATATATAAATATATATATCAATATATATATATATTTATATATATATATATATATATATATATATATATATTATATATATATATAATATATATATATATATATATATATGCACAAGTCAATCTACTCCCCATGAAAATAGCATGGATTCATTTGTAGCTTAAAGGAAAATGTGGATAAAAAGCATGTTACTCCAGCACAAGTGAGAGTCGGATGAGAACATGAGTATGAAAATTGAGATGTAAAGAACAAAGCATGCTAACAACAAGCTTGATAACAACGGCAACAAACACAGTGTCTAACAAAGACAGCACTGCGTTAATATCTTAATATGCCTTGTGTTTTCACTGCATTATCAGGTGTGATGCTAATCAAAAGTCTTGGAGTGTACAAAATAATATTTCAGTTAGAACTTATAAACCAGTGGGTCTTACTCTTAGTCTGTGAAAGATTCCTTGGTAGAGGTTTGTATTAGAAGTTTGCACTGTAAAATGTGTTATTTTAAATTAAATTTAATGTAAGTAAACTAAGTTCACTATGCACTGATGATGCTGATCGAGAACATGGGTCTGCCCCGTCCGAGAACTGTATATATCTATATATATGACATATTTGATATACTCGGGCGGTAAACTATGGAACGAAATTTCGGACTATATTAAAACAAAAAGTACCTTGGCATCATTCAAAAGCTGTTATCATGACTATTTATTCAAACAATTGTAATAGTTGTTTCTCTTCTTTCTTGTTTTAACAGTATGTCATTTCATGTGTCAAAATCAGTTTCACGTGTTTTCCCTCTTATAGCTGGTAAGAAATCTTAAAAAACAGAATAAGAGGGAATGTGACACGTGACGTGTCCAGTATGTGATTCTCCCCTGTTCTCTCTCTCTCTCTCTCTCTCTCTCTCTCTCTCTGATAATTATGTTCTGCCACGCACCCGAATTGACCATTTCAAAGCAAGTTTTTCTTTCTCAGGGCCACACGTTTGGAATTCACTTTCTTCAGTTGTAAAAGCAAGTTATTCAGTATCAAATTTCAAATCTAACCTGCGTGGGCATCTCCTTAACTCCATTCAATAAAACTGTATGATCATTCAATGCACCACACAAGAACAATCTTTGTAGGTTTAGACTGATTGTGTAACTTTGTTTTTTCTGATTTTTCTTTAAAATTTGATTGATGTTAAGCTGCTTTATGTAATTGTTCTTTTCTGATTATTTTGCTTTTTTATTTCATTGACATTAAACTACTTGTGTTATGATATTAGACATGGTGACAGTAGTAGTAGTAGTAGTAGTAGTAGTAGTAGTAGTAGTAGTAGTAGTAGTAGTAGTAGTAGTAGTAGTAGTAGTGGTGGTGGTGGTGGTGTGGTGGCGATGGTGGTAGTAGCAGTACAGTAGCAGTAATAATAGTAGCAGATGTACATTATGGTGGAAATAGTGTTGTGGTCTAGTGTTGTTTTCTTAAAATAATGTTTATGTTTGTTTATTTGATCGTTTGGTTTTCTGTTTTGCTTGTTCTTATTACTGATGTTGATGCTCTGCCTACCATATGACTGTTGTATTTTTGCTACTGTATGTTGTTTCTGCTGATGATTGTTCTATGTTTCAATATTCGTTTATAGTATTATTATGTTATTATTATTATTATTAGTAGTAGTAGTAGTAGTAGTAGTAGTAGTAGTAGTAGTAGTAGTAGTAGTAGTAGTAGTGTGATGGCGATGGTGGTAGTAGTAGTAGTTGTAATAGTAGAAGGTAGGAGTGGTAATTGTAGTAGTAGAAGTAATTTGTGGTGGAAGTAGGTGGGGGTTTTCCTATTTTTGTTATGTTTGTTTATTTGGTCGGTTGGTTTTCTGTTTTTCTTGTTCTTATTACTGATGTTGATGCTCTGCCAACCATGTCACTGTTCGCATTTCTGCTACTGTTTGCTGTTTCTGTTGACGATTTTTCTGTGTCTCAATGTTGGTTTATAGTATTAGTTATATGTTGCATGCTTAGAATCAAGGACAGAATGGAAGACTAGGCCCAGCCTAAATTCTTATCCTTGTAAAATAAAGTGTCTGAAGTCTCTCTCATAAGTGTGTGTTTGTGTGTGTGTGTGTGTGTGTGTGTGTGTGTGTGTGTGTGTGTGTGTGTGTGTGTGTGTGCGCGTGCATATGGTTAGACGTACGTTTATGAATGTGTTATGATTCATGTTACATGTTGTTCTTGTTCCTTTGATTTAATTGTTATATCTGACTGTTATAGTATTTGTAGTATTGTGACTCCTTTGCATATTACTGTTTTATTATTATCATTATATTATTAGTATTATTGGTGTTACAATTTCGTCGTTCTTTTGCTGTCGTGTTTAATGATGATGTTATAATATTGCTGTTTCTTTGTCTATTCATTTTTGTTCAATGTTGCTTGCTTATTATGTTATTTGTTTGAAGACCTGATGAAAAGAAGTGTTGCTATGCTTATTCAGTTCATCCTCATTAAACATTTCAAGTTCAAGTCTCTCTCTCTCTCCGGTTGTTGTTTTTTTGTAGTGAAATAAAATTTTCTAGTTATATTTCCTTTGTTATGAGCGAAACTCCTTTAGATAAACAGTATAAAATTAAAAATGATAAAAATAAAATGGTTTGTATTGCGAAAATATTGTGCAAATGATTTGGTCTAAACGCAGGCAGCCATTAGAAAAGAGATGGCACACGCCTTCTCTTTGGGTGAAATAATTTGACTTCCAGCACCTCCGCCAAGGAGGAATCGCCAATTTGATGGTTTGATTTCTAGGAAACGAGAGCAAAGTGAGTGTTGCAATCTTTGTAAAGGGTGTTTTCCTGGTGATCTCGACGTGTTTCTTACAAACAACTCATCCTTCAGGGTGCCCCTTTAAAGAAATTTCAGCCCAGCTTTCCAGAAGAGCAGTTGCCTCCTCTGCATGCTGTCTGTGATGATCAAAGTCAAACACCAGTGACGAGCATTCATTATACATTTCATTTTGCCAAGTTAACTAATGTACGTCATCATATCAAAACTGTCACCGTTTGTTCTAAGTTATAAGTGTGTTGTAAGCATGTCATCACTTGTTTTAACACTTTTGTGAAGTCTGAAAAGGCTAGGTGAGCCATTCAATGAAAGAGTGGCAGATTTCTTAGATCACAATCAACATATCAGTCAGTCAATCCAATCAATCAGTCAATCAGACACCAAGTCAGTCATCTAGCTTTTATTGTCATTAGAATTTAGATGTACAAGTTTTGACATTTGCTTCTTTTCACAAGAGCAATGCAAAAGAAACACACACACACACACACACAAACAAATAAATCCCAAAACAGTAAAATAAAAGGAGGTAAAAATTAAAAATATATTCAGGGGAATGTAACAGGCACTACAACAATAGACTCAATATCACACAGTGACACACACACACACACACACACACACACACACACACACACACACACACACACACACACACACCTATCTCATGACGTTAATAAAGGATTTGGAATAAAAAAAATAATTCATCTAAAACACACAAATCAAATTAACTTTCACATATTTGAAACCAGACTAGACTTAAAACAAAAAGAAAGAAAAAAACACCACCACCATCAGCAGCAGGAGAACCACAACCTGTCATGTACTGAAACCAGTAAAACAGAAAAAAGACACCAAAAAAAAAACAACGAAATAAACCACCACCATAACAAACAAGACGAGAACCCAGTCATGTCATCTGATATACCTGCTACGACCAGCAAAATCAGTGTTCATTCTCACCCACAGATAATAAAGAAAAGGAAATAAAGTAAATAACCACCACCATAACAAACACGACGAGAACCCAGTCATGTCATCCGATATGGCTGGTACCCACGTGTCGTCATATCCGGCCACAAGGAGCGCCATATTATGGGAGACCGCCATCTTAGTCAGTAACTTTTTTTGAAAAATGCCAGATCGATGCTGCGTATTTGGCTGTTCCAATTCGAAACTTATCTAAACTTATTTATAACATCTGGATGTTTTCTTTACACATTTAGATAACATTTTCACTTTGTTTACACACAAATAAGGACTAAGATGGCGACACTTCCGTTGGAAGGGTCGAGATGCGCACGCAGGTGAGGGGGAGCCATACCTGCTACGACCAGTAAAATCAGAGACGCGCCACCCAATTAAAAAAAAAAATGTACATGCAAGTTTTGTGTGACTGATAAGGAAGGGGAGGTAAATTCTGACCAAATGACATCTTTTTCCTTGCAACTGGGTTTAACGTGGGCTAAACGTGGGTTTAACGAGAGACCCCCCCAAAATATACCCAAGTCCCATTCTTCAAATCTCGAGGCATATTTGGTGCGCTGATCCTGACTCTGATTTTGAAGATAGAAGTAGCACTGAAAATGACATAGCATCCAGGGCAGGCACTCAGGCCAGAGCCTGACCATTTTTGCCTTTAAAAGCAACAACAAACAAGTGCAACGCCGGGCGGCTGCAAAGTCCCCTCACAGCATCGCCGAGCTACTCCGAAATCGGAATGTGTCGGCTGTACACATACGTAAGAATGCATCAAAACAGCACGTAAGTACATAAAAACGCATCAAAACAGCACGTAACTGAATAGTTTTTTTTATATATAGCCTTGGGGTTCGGACCCGTGATTTGAGCGCGCGCGATCATGCGCACACGCGCGCACAAGAAAAATTCATGACAACTGTGTTATAGACCATTCATCAAGAAATGTTGTGAAAAAAAACTGCATTGAAATACATGCAAAACTTCGCGAGATATTAGCGATTATGTGTTTTGGGGTTTGAACCCCGTAACTGGCGCGACCTTGACCTTAATGTCAAACTAAATACATCAGTGAATAGCTTGCATCTTGGCAAACTAGTATACTAAATTTGATGATGATAGACTGAATAGTTTTTGAGAAAAACGGACGAATAGCCGGACGGACGGACGGACGGAGGCACGCCGCCGCACCACAATGGTTTAACACCCATGTCACTAAAAGGCATCAAAACAGGACCTCGGGTCCTCATCAGCCGCGCGTCTGGCCTCAGTCACGGTGTCGCCGAAGGTTTTGAAACAGCAATCGGGGTGGTACTCCACTATTTTGCGAACGTTCGTCACAAGCAGCCCTTCCTCCAGGTACCAGCGCAAGAGAGGGGTGATAAGCATGATGTTCTTAGCCCAGTAGCTCGCGATGAGAGCGCGTCTGGGACGAGGCAGTAGGTTGTGACGTTCGGCGTACTGTTTCATGAAGTCACTCAAATCTTCTCTACCTACCGTAGCGTTCTTGAAGATGGGTTGGAACTCTCGGAACCGTTCCTTTTTGTCATCGGGGACGTGTATGTCGCATTCCACAATCCCGAAGAGCGTCCCCTTTTTAACGGCTTCGATGACCGACTGGGTGTTAACGTCCCGACCGTCGTGTTTGAAGGGCGATTTCACCCTTTGACAGCGTTCTTTCAAAAAAACGCGAACATCGGGACGCGAGCGTTTGAATCGCTTCCAGTGACACTCGCGCATTTCGACGACGGTGACACCCAGGCTGCGGAGATACCGAGTATTTTCTTCCGTCTCCTCGCGAAGCTCCGTGAAGGGTTTGTTGTCCCACGGACGGTGAGTCAATCCCCGCGTGACCTCACAGCTATGCCCGTGGAAGAGGCAGCCAACAAACTGAAACGCGGTATTACGCTCGGAATCCCACCCGTCTACGGGAAGGCCGTGTTTTCCGAGGCGCTTCTCGGGACCGTTAAACTTGTGATGCATGCGGATGTTTTCGGTTTCCGCTACCCACGTCAACCATTGGCGAGCCTGCACACCGTATGGATCGACTTTCTCAGCACGAAATTTGTTGTCTTTGCGGCGTCTGATGGGGTGCTGGGTGGGCATGTCTCTCGTGATGGACCACAGATACAAGGCGTTACTATCGAAGCCCACCACGCTTTTCACCGTTTTAGGTCCATGGCGAAGGGGCGTTTCGTTTTTGGCCAAGTAGCGGTGGAATACGATCGACGGCCCGCCTACGATGTTTTCCCTCAACTTTTCATGGAGGTCTTTATGTTTTTCTCCGATAAGGGAGAAATATACCTCAGGAGCAAGAGTGGAAAATAGGTACTTTAGACACAACCCGGGAATACCTACCGAATCCTTCAGCATGTCCAGCTTCAGGGTCTGGTAGAACGCTATCTGTTTTTCTAGAGCCTGTAAGAACGGCACGGTGTCTTTGTCGTTGTAATACACCAGGAAGTCGCGCAAAGTGCGCATACCTTTTTCCTCCCAGACCCTCTGACAAGTGGCGTAATCTTCGTCCGAAATGTCCGAGTCTTTCAGAGAACTGCGGAAAGCTTCCTGGGGCGGAAGGGAGGTTTCTTCCAACTTCCGGATGTCGGTGACCCTTACCCTCCTCAACACCGAAGGCTTTCAGGTAGGCCGCGTAGCTAAACCCCGGCGCAAGAAAGAATTTCACATCCAGGAACCTTAGTTTTCTGGTGGAAATGCATTTGAAAACGTTGTTGGTTTTCAACACAAACAGATCTTCACCGCGCGGTTGTTGTTTTTTTACCCGAGCCTCTTCTGCGACATTTTCCCGGTGGTCCTCAACCGGCGCCTCCGAGGTGAAATACCGAAAGAGGTAGGGTTTCACGAGATTGATGTCATAATCGGCGCTATTGAATCCTACCACGGGCAAGCTCATGAGGTAGTTGTCTAAAACGCGCCGGAGGTACTTTCCGCCCCGACAGGGTCGGTCGTCCTCCTCGGGACGCATGTCCTCAATGGCGGCGTAGCTGTCTCGGAACTGATGTCGCAGAATGGCGTAAGAGGCATCCGATATTTGCGTCAGGTAGTCGAGCCATTCGTCAACGAGTTCCTGAGGATCCCCTCTAGACACGAAACATCGCGGTTCCGTGAAACCCTCGACGTTGCTGCACATGCTGACGCTGAGAGGCACGTGTTCAGACACGTACCGCGTGTCATCGGTATCCCTTCGCTCCCCATCCTCGGGCGGGACCAACATGGCCTCAAAGTCGTACGTGGCCCTGTGGGGAAACACGTAACCTTCGGGCGGTGTCGGTATCTGGTTATCGGCCAAAATCTCCAAAGGACTCGAAGGCACCTGATAAACCCCGCCGGGATACCGATCCTCGGAGATGACCCCCTTTTCGCAAGTTTTCCAGTGACGCTGACACATGAACAATTTCGGCCAGAGCTTCCCGCAACTCGGACAGGAGAATGCCTCGCACGCTGCACGAAGGTTTTTGATATACATGAAATGATTCTTGTATTTATAACAGAACTCTCATTTTAGACCGGTCGGTCGACGCGAAACTGGATCTGAGTTTGGGGCATAGGTACTTCCCGTCATCATCCATTTCGAAGACGTCGATAGACACGTCATAGCGATGTTCGATGGCGGGGATTTCTTGAAGAGTGACCCCCGCGAACCCGTTGGCGGGGCCATTGCTCCACCGTCGGAACAAATTCAGGGTCGGACCCTCCAAGGCGTCGATGTTTGTTACGCAGAGCCAAACACCGAAAAAGACACAGGTTATCGTTATAGCGACGCCCCGTCTTCGGGTTGTTGACGAGGGTCTCAACGCCTCGGTGTTTGGTGAGCGAAGATGGGAGCGGAAGAGTCAAACCCCCGATGGGGTAGGGGATGACCTTGTCCGCGTAGAAAGTGGTCCCCACGATGGAGACGAAGACCCATTTAGAGTCAGGGCTGTGATCGGTGGCGAACCGAATGTGGTCTCTTTCCTCCAAGTCTCGGATGAATCCGAGCATGTCAGCCTCTGACTGGATAAGAACAGGGTGTAGGAACGCTCGAGAGTTGTTCCTACAGGAGTGAAAGAACCGGATCTCCCCCGTCTCTCGATTCTCCAGCAAGAAACTATGCGAATAGTTCAGCTTGAACTACCATCTTTGTGCGTCAAAAAGAGGATAGAGCGCTACCATCCAATCGGGCGGGGAGTTGAAAAGCGGGTGGTCCCATCTCACGTTCATCATGGTTTGGTTAGGACCCGCCCGTTCCCACGATCGAATAGAACCCCAGTGATTGACGTAGGCGTCCCTAATGGACGGGGGAGCGTCATTCAGATGGGTTCGAAGAATACCTTCCAACACATCGCGACCTTCGTTGGTACGGACACGGTTTTGCCCTCGGATAGAGTTATCGCTAGAGCGGGAAGAAGGTAAAGGAGAGGAAGAAGAAGAAGAAGAAGAAGAAGAAGAAGAAGAAGAAGAAGGAAAAGGCGGAGAGGAAGGAGGGGGTGGAGGGGAAGGAGGTGGAGGAGGCGGAGGAGAAGGAGGGGAAGAAGGTGGAGGGGGCGGAGGTGGAGGGGGTGGAGGTGAAGGAGAAGGAGAGGAAAAAGTTTTCCTTTTTCGCCTTTTGGAACACTTTCCTTTGCGCTCGTGTCTCTTCAAGGCTTTAGCGCTCCGGAAGCGCGCTGAACAGACGGGGCACACTACCCGACTACTAGAGTCGGAAGATCGATCGGAAATGGAGGGGGGTGAGGGTGTGTAAGCGGGAGGGGGAGGACGTTTAACCGGTGAAGGAGGAGGGGGTGAGGCGGATTTTCTCTTTTGGCCGCGAGGAGAGGGGGGTGGGGGAGGACGTTTAACCGGTGAAGGAGGAGGGGGTGAGGAGGATTTTCTCTTTTTGCCGCGAGGAGAGGGGGGTGGGGGAGGAGGGGTCGGTGAGATATACCAGGTAGACTCGGAAGAACAAGAAGAAGAAGAAGAAGAAGGCGAAGGGGAAGAAACGGCGTAAGGAGATAGAGGAGAAAATGGTGACAGAGAAGGTGAAGAAGGGGGAGAAGAGGGAGGAGAAGATGGGATAGGCACGGATTCAAAAAGGTGGCTGGAGGGTGAAGAAAATGGTAAAGGAGAAGAAGAACGAGAAGAAGAAGCGGAAGAAGAAGAAGAAGAAGAAGAAGAAAAAAGCGCGGCGAGAGAGGGTTTGGGTAGCGCGTTGATAGGGGGTCTCGGTGCTACCCCGCCAGACGCGTGGGGATGTCGTAACGCGTCATTCTCTTCCGGTTGAGTGGGCGACGGTTCCCGGTTTAACCGCAGGAGGAGGAGGAGGAGGAGGAGGAGGAGGAGGAGGAGGATGGCGCGTTTGACTTTCCCAACCCGCCAGAAGGGGGCTGATCGCTACTCCGTGTTTGGCGGCGACGTGTTCTCTCATCCTGCTATGTCTGGAGTAAGAGATGGAACAATACGGACACGGAAAGCGTGGCTGTTCGGTTTCGGGCGCATGGTATTTAGAAGGCTGCAGAAGAATCTCGGGTTCGGACCCGTGAACTTTTCTGTAATGCCTGTACATATTGCTACTTCTGGTATAACTCGCACCGCACGAGTTACATTTATAAAACCCTTTTTCTTTCCCTTCACCCGATCTATTTCGCTGCGGTCCCATGATTCGCGCACGCGCGCGCTACGCGCGAGCGCACACACACACACACACAAGCGCTCCCTAACCCTAACCTTAACCCACAGACAAGCGCGCCAATGCGCGCGCACTACACACACACAGACAAGCGCACCAATGCGCGCGCACTACACACACTACACACAATTATATATATATTAAAATATAGTTATATAGTAGTCATACGGCGGTTATACAGTAAAATATAGTTCTAGAGTTTTTATAAAATATTTTTATAATAGAGCTATACAGTAGTTATAGAGTAGTTATAAAACGGGACAATTCCATTTAAAACAGAAAAAAAATAAAAGAATCATCTCGGATCGTGCGAAGAAAAAGATGTCGCAAACACACAGACACAAAAGTTCAGCGGGTTGACCACATCCGGTTCAGCAGGCAGGCAGGCAGGCAGGCAGGCAGGCAGGTAGGTAGGGTTGAAAAGAATAAGAAAGTTCCACAAAAGTTCAGCGGGTTGACCACACGCAGTTCGGCAGAATACGAAACAATAAAAAAGTTCCACAAAATTTTCAGCGGGTTGACCACACGCAGTTCGGCGGAATAACAAAGAATATAAAAGTTCCACAAAAGTTCATTTTGTTCACAGCATCGAGTCCAGCGGGTGGGTTGACAGGTTCGGTCATGGTTGAGGGTGGGAGGAGAAGGTAGTAGGGGAGGCGCGATGAACGACACGGTTCTTCTTTTTCATTTTTCGTTTCACTTTTTCACAAACATCTCGGGTAAAGATTTTTTTTTTTTTTAATTTTTCTCTCGCCCCTTTACCAGTTGGTCGGTGGTAGGATGCTGAGACCACCGTGTCGAATAAAAAAGACAAAGTTTTTCTTTTCTTCTTCTCCTCTCTCTCTCTCTCTCTCTCTCTCTCTCTCTCTCTCTATCCCCACACGCTGTCAGCCAGGGCGCTAACCAACCGATCATAACGCAATCACACAACACACACTGATTCCCAGACCTGCCAGGCCGCTAACCAACCGATCATAACGCAATCACACAACGCTCCAACACACAGACCCCCATCCACCATAACGCAATCAATCATCCCCACCCGACAACCTGAACCGCCAACCCAAACACCCCGGGGGCGGAGCCAAAGAGCTCACCCACCACCGGGGGGTGGAGCCAAGCCGCTCACCCACCACCGGGGGGCGGACCAAGGGGTGGACCCGAGGCGGACCCCAGCCGGCCCGGAGCCGCGGCGCCTTGAGCCGAGGCGCCTTGAGCCGAGGCGCCTTGAGCCGCGGCGCCTTGAGCCGGGGCGGGGTGAATAACTAGCGCCCTCCACTACTATTATTTTATCAGCAACATTCATGATCATTTTGTTTAATGTTTGAAGACGATATGCGGTTGTATGTAGTGGTTATACATTTGGTGGGGACAATCCGTTTATGGAGAAACAGAGCCTATCCATGGAGTGCTACGCCCCTGCGCAAAGATTTGTGTTTTTAAATTGTCTCGGAGGGGGGAAAAACAGCATCCAGAAGCCGCAGGTCTTAGCACCTCCAAAACTAGAAGCCGCAGGTCTTAGCACCCCCAAAACTAGAAGCCGCAGGTCTTAGCACCCCCAAAACTAGAAGCCGCAGGTCTTAGCACCCCCAAAACTAGAAGCCGCAGGTCTTAGCACCCCCAAAACTAGAAGCCGCAGGTCTTAGCACCCCCAAAACTAGAAGCCGCAGGTATTAGCACCCCCAAAACTAGAAGCCGCAGGTCATAGCACCCCAAAAACTAGAAGCAGCAGGTCTTAGCACCCCAAAAACTAGAAGCCGCAGGTTTTAGCACCCAAAAAAACTAGAAGCCGCAGGTCTTAGCACCCCAAAAAACTAGAAGCCGCAGGTCTTAGCACCCCAAAAACTAGAAGCCGCAGGTTTTAGCACCCCAAAAACCAAACATTTTGGCACAAAAACAACAAAAGCCACAAGTCTTAGCACCCCCAAAACTAGAAGACGCAGGTTTTAGCACCCCAAAAACCAAACATTTTGGCACAAAAACAACAAAAGCCACAAGTCTTAGCACCCCCAAAACTAGAAGACGCAGGCTTTAGCACCCCAAAAACCAAACGTTTTGGCACAAAAACAACAAAAGCCACAAGTCTTAGCACCCCCAAAACTAGAAGACGCAGGCTTTAGCACCCCAAAAACCAAATGTTTTGGCACAAAAACAACAAAAGCCACAAGTCTTAGCACCCCCAAAACTAGAAGACGCAAGTTTCAGCACCCCCAAAAACAAGCTTCAAGTTCTGACACTCGAAAAATTTGGAAGCCATAAGTTTGGGCACTGCAAAAAATGAATTTGCGTCGTGTTCCGGAAAATGAGCACCCCTGCAGTAACTAGACTTCAAACATGACCATCAACATCATCACTGTCAACAGTTGTTCATGACACTTACAGCATATTAGCACCCCTGCAGTAACTAGACTTCAAACATGACCATCAGCATCATCACTGTCAACAGTTGTTCATGACACTTACAGCATATTAGCACCCCTGCAGTAACTAGACTTCAAACATGACCATCAACATCATCACTGTCAACAGTTGTTCATGACACTTACAGTATATTAGCACCCCTGCAGTAACTAGACTTCAAACATGACCATCAACATCATCACTGTCAACAGTTGTTCATGACACTTACAGTATATTAGCACCCCTGCAGTAACTAGACTTCAAACATGACCATCAGCATCATCACTGTCAACAGTTGTTCATGACACTTACAGTATATTAGCACCCCTGCAGTAACTAGACTTCAAACATGACCATCAACATCATCACTGTCAACAGTTGTTCATGACATTTACAGTATATTAGCACCCCTGCAGTAACTAGACTTCAAACATGACCATCAGCATCATCACTGTCAACAGTTGTTCATGACACTTACAGTATATTAGCACCCCTGCAGTAACTAGACTTCACACATGACCATCAACATCATCACTGTCAACAGTTGTTCATGACACTTACAGCATATTAGCACCCCTGCAGTAACTAGACTTTTGGTCAAGCACATCCTTGAAATTCACCAAGTCTTTCAGTCGACAGGGAATGGGTAACTGGTCAATTCTCGCTGCACGCCCGGGCTGACAGCCGACACTGCGTGACACGGCCAGCCGAGCCAGCTGTTGCAGAGGGGTAGGGGTGTGAGCCGCCTCCTTCACGAGTTCATAGCACCTCTTTAGGTCTTCACTCTCCTCTGCCTTTCTCTCTACCTCCACATCGTTTGCAACAGCAACCAGTTGTTTGTGGGAGTACGCTCCGCACGCCAGAGTCAAGTCTACAAGATCCGGGAGATTGTACGTGAAAGAACACCTCAAAGCGCAGTTGCTTGGGAATGTGTGGAACATTCTGCCTTGCCTCAGGGGACAATCAATCCAATATACAAACCCTTCTAGCGACCTTGTTACCATGTCTCTTTGGAACGGCGCCAAACCTGCGGCCAGCAAAAGACGCACCATCTCTATCTTTTGTGCTTTGCTGAAGCAACTTACCACTGCCGAGAACAGTAAGGAGTTGTGGAACTTGTCCAGAATGTACACAGAGGGATCCATGCGATCCAGTAAAGCCTTCACTGTGTCCATTTTTACATAGTGGACGGCTTTATGAAGAAATTCACGGAGACATGGCAACTCTGTGCTTCCGTCGCAAAGTGCCAGGGCAAGGTGGAACCACCTTCTGTCCTTGTCAACATCCAGGTGCAGTTCCAAGATCCTCTCCAGCACAAAACGGTTTTGACAGCGCCTGTAGTGCTTCAGAACGTAAGCCACCTTTTTGTTCCTGATCAACAGGGCGTAGTCCCACAGGCCCCGCTTCTCACAGGCTCCACTCAGACCAATGCTATTCTTCAGTTCATGAAGCTTATAATCATACCTGCAGATATCTTTAGTGATAGGGTAGGCTGCCAGGATAGCGGCCCCTGCGGAGAAGGACCCTCCTTGCTCTTCTGGTTTATTAACCACAAATAGGAGGGACTTCACGTTTTCAGGGTCAAGATCCAGAGAAGGCATTGAGGCGATTGTTTCAACCAGGTCCCAATCTTTGAAAACCACAGCCAGGACAAAGGCCAGGTTGGCATGACCGTTGTCCACACACCACTGCTTTGCCCTGGACACCACACTCGCTGGACAACATTTTACTAAAAGTAATACATATCGAGCTAGCTCCCCGTTTCTTCCCTTGCAGGTCTTGACCCACAGAGCAGCCAATGGAGCAATATCCGACCTGCAGGAATCATCCACGATAAACTGGACCACACACGCTACAGCTAGCGGCATTGCATCCTGGGATAAACGTTCCTGCTTTTCTATTATCACACGGTAAAGATTGAACAGCACAGTCCATTTTTTCACCTTGAGCAAAACATGATTGAGAATATGGACTTCAACCCAATCAAAGTCAGAAATGATTTGCCCTTTCTTGTTTTCACAAATTTTGTCTATGAAGTCTGGCCTCTCTGTTGCCGCACAGGTGTAGGCATATTTTATATCACCCCAGGCTGCAAAACATCTGTGATGCTCCATGCGTTTCTTACACAAGGCCAAAAAACAGTCTGGATAGTTAAATTTCAGGCTCTTCTGAATGGTCTCTCTGAACATCGCCAAGCAGGTGTCCAATCGAGCACGATAGGTGACCGTGTACTTTTCCTTTTTCTTTGGGAACCAGTTTATAAATGCTACCACTAGTACCAGGCTGGGATTTCCCAATGACTGGGCAGCCTTCCCCTCCCATTGTGCTGGCTGGGAGCAAGAGGCTGAATGTGGATCTGGTGGATCACATGGAAGGTCCTGAAACAGAACAGGAAAACAATAAGAATATGCATGGTGAAGAGAAAGAACATGCATTCTCTTGAACTGACCTGTTACCATGATCTTACAACAGGCGCACAGCAACAATGTGTATGGTACTGATGGTATGAAAGAGTGAGTGAAAGCAGGAATTGTGGAATGAATGAAAAGAAGGAATACAAATTATTGAATACAAAAAACAACAATGTGTATGGTGGAGATGGAGAAAATACATTGTGTAGAACTGAGCCATTACCATAATCCTGAAACAGAACAGGGACTGGATTACCATAATCCTGAAACAGAACAGGGACTGGATTACCATGATCCTGAAACAGAACAGGGACTGGATTACCATGATCCTGAAACAGAACAGGGACTGGATTACCATGATCCTGAAACAGAACAGGGACTGGATTACCATGATCCTGAAACAGAACAGGGACTGGATTACCATGATCCTGAAACAGAACAGGGACTGGATTACCATGATCCTGAAACAGAACAGGGACTGGATTACCATGATCCTGAAACAGAACAGGGACTGGATTACCATGATCCTGAAACAGAACAGGGACTGATGGATTACCATGATCCTGAAACAGAACAGGGACTGATGGATTACCATGATCCTGAAACACAACAGGGACTGGATTACCATGATCCTGAAACAGAACAGGGACTGATGGATTACCATAATCCTGAAACAGAACAGGGACTGGTGGATTAATAAACTCCTGAAACAGAACAGGCAAGCAATTTTCATAACAAAGGTGAATATGAAGAACGCACATCCTGTACTGTGATTGACCTTTTATCCTAAAACTAATAAAAACACACCAGGTAAATAATATCATGCTAAGTTAACAAGGGTGCTGCAGAGAAATGGAAACATTTTATTCACTGCTCTTGCTCACCCAAAGATCTTCCCTCAACACCAAGCTCTTTCCCTTCTCTTCTACCTGCTTTTTCAACTCAAAGTTAAAGTCAATAGGGCATTTGCCACGAGTGTTCGTTCTCTATACTAGACTACTAATTTGCCCGCACTCGTTCTGCCCGAGTTACGCTGACCTTTCTAATTCAACTCTCTAAACTCAACTCAGTGAATTTCAAGGTCGTCCTCACATGGCAAATGCCCTATTACCCTTACAATATTAACATTTAATTTTGCTTTTGCAGAGGATATTGTCTGTTGGAGGCGAGACCTTTAAAAAAACCACTTTTATGAACGGTTAATAAATCACCTCCCTTACACTGAAATGATACACATGAACATGTTCATTACTCCATCGAAGGAATAAGTCGCTTCAGTTGTCTATTCCATATAAATTGCATATGGAAAATGCATGCATGAACCTTTTTGATATTTTAGGCAAAAGAGACTCTGACTGAATACAGGTCCTACAGCACAGCCCCCTGTCATGGTGCTCGATCACAGGACATCAAAATCCTGTGCTTGTGTCTTGAATACCTTACTACAAGTGACTGAATACAGGTCCTACAGCACAGCCCCCTGTCATGGTGCTCGATCACAGGACATCAAAATCCTGTGCTTGTGTCTTGAATACCTTACTACAAGTGACTGAATACAGGTCCTACAGCACAGCCCCCTGTCATGGTGCTCGATCACAGGACATCAAAATCCTGTGCTTGTGTCTTGAATACCTTACTACAAGTGACTGAATACAGGTCCTACAGCACAGCCCCCTGTCATGGTGCTCGATCACAGGACATCAAAATCCTGTGCTTGTGTCTTGAATACCTTACTACAAGTGACTGAATACAGGTCCTACAGCACAGCCCCCTGTTATGGTGCTCGATCACAGGACATCAAAATCCTGTGCTTGTGTCTTGAATACCTTACTACAAGTGACTCAAACATATTCTTAACTCTACTCCTTCACTTTAAAGGGGCACCTGTACGGATGAGTTTTTTGCCAGAAACACGTCGAGATCACCAGGAAAACACCCTTTACAGAGATCGTAACACTCACTTTGCTCTGGTTTCCCATAAATCAAACAGTCAAATCGGCGATTCCTCTTTGGTGGAGGTGCTGGAAGTCAAATTCTTTCAATGGCCGCCTGAGTTCAGACCAAATCTTTTGCACAAAATGTTCACAATACAAACCTTTTAAAAAAAAATTTATACAGTTTAGCTAAAGGAGTTTCACTCACAACAAAGAAAATAGTTCCAATTTTTTCCCCTGCACAACAAAAAAGAAAAAGCTTCAACCATGAGTGACCTCCACCCACCCCATCCAAAATGGCTTCTCTCTCCTGCATCTCTGCCAAGGAGGAATCGCCGTTTTTTTGACGGCTTGATTTCTAGGAAACCAGAGCAAAGCGAGTGTTCCCATTCTTGAGACGGCTGTCTTTCTGGTGATCTCGACGTGTTTCTTGCAAAAATTCATCCATCAGGGTCCACCTTTAACCAAAAGTTGATGTGTTAGATATCGTGGGGTGCCAGCAAGAGCTGCTTACCCTTATCTCAAAAGAATGAATTAAAATCTGTTTAACGTCCTCCGGTCTGAAACAGACACATATGGGACATTAGTAGATATAAAGATGGTGGGAACGATCCTGGAGGCAATGCCTGGAGGCAGTGCAACTCCAGGAAAGTCCCAAATTTTTAACGATACAGATGCATAAACTGCTGTAGTATAATCTCAAAAGGAAAAAACGAAAAATTGTGTTTTACGTCCTCTCGGTCTGGAACAGACACATATGGGACATTTGTAGATACAAAGATGGTGGGAACAATACTGGAGGCAATGCCCGGAGGCAGTGCAACACCAGCAAAGTCCTGATTTTTTAACAATACAGATAGGTGTAGCAGCAACCACGCCTCGGTTAAACCTCATCGGCTATGGTACCGCCACAATTACTATTTATAATCTCAAAAGAAATATTGAAGGCAGAGACAGTTGTCACAGACATCCCCGGAATAAAACATTACAAAATGTATATGATGACAGAAACATTGGACTTGTAAGAGTTGCATTGTCTTCAACTTGAGAATAGGGAATGTTCGGAAATAGCCAAGGGACATAATTTTGCGGTTTGCGTGAGAGACCTTTCATTAATTGGTAGGACAAACACACAGGGAATGTTCGGAAATAGCCAAGGGACATAATTTTGCGCTTTGCGTGAGTGACCTTTCATTAATTGGTAGGACAAACACACAAAAATAGAAAATGTTCACAAATAGCAAAGGGACATAATTTTGCGGTTTGTGCGCATGACCTTTCATTAATTGGTAGGACAAACACAAAAAATAGAAAATGTTCGCAAATAGCAAAGGGACATAATTTTGCGGTTTGTGCGCATGACCTTTCATTAATTGGTAGGACAAACACAAAAAATAGAAAATGTTCGCAAATAGCAAAGGGACATAAATGACCTTTCATTAATTGGTAGGACAAACACAAAAAATTGAAAATGTTCGCAAATAGCAAAGGGACATAATTTTGCGCTTTGCGTGAGTGACCTTTCATTAATTAGTAGGACAAACAACAATAGGAAATGTTCACGAATAACAAAGGGACATAATTTTGCGGTTTGTGCAAGTGACCTTTCATTAATTAGTAGGACAAACGCCTTGTGGGTAACAATCTGATTCTGTAGTAAAAAACAAAATATATATATATTCTTTTTTTTCCGAAAATTGTCTATTGCCAAAATCTCCCTCACCTTTTTCGCAGGCGTGGTGGTTTCCTTCGCTGTTCTCTTCTTCTCTGTCTTCACCGTCTTCGCCCTGAACACAGACCCCAGTCACGGGAATTAGAGAAGACAAAAAAGACTGAAAATTGGGGTCTGGAAGCAGGCATAGGAACAAGGAATAAAAAACAACTTAAAACCATGTGTGTTGGGATACAGCCCCCAGACAATGAAGCTTCTTCTGTTGTCTAAGCCTTAAAAACAGTATTAGAGATAAGACTGATATATTTAGTTCATTTTGCATTCATTTATAACCAATAACTTAAGTTTTACTCATTGGGCTTCTTTTTTTTTTTTATCTCATAAATGTCCTCTTGGACCATCAAAAAAGCTGAAACTTGCAAAAAAAAGACTGAAGAGGACCATCAAAAAAGCTGAAATCAGCCAAAAGACTGACAATTCCCATGCCTGCACACTTTCTTACAATCAACAAACATAAAAAATGTACCGAAAAAGAAACTTGAACACAACGATCGGTGATATTGTACTTAACGTTTCCTCCCCTCCCTTCACCCCCCCCCCCCCCTCAAATTTTTGCTTTGAAAATATCATTGAGAATCTACATTCTGCCAGTCTCATGGGTGCAACTCCAAAATATATATATATTAAAAAAGGTAAAGGTAAAGATGCGCCCGCCCTCTCCTCCATTTCTCGTTCTTTCCATTTCTTCAGTCTTCTTCATCCTCTATCGTTTGCTATATTTAACACTAATTTTCATCCATTTACATAATTAAACACATGCATTCAATAATAGTAGAAGATAAAGGCAAGACGAAAAAACGCAATGAACCAGGACTGTGACAAATGCTCCGCGGCTGTTGTGTGTACTGCACTACATAGAGTGGAGGGGGGTCTATTACTAGATAATGGCCTTTATCATAACTGCGATTAATTATTCAACAAAGATAATTAGCTCAAAAAGTTGATAAGATACAGCTTAATGTTTGGTAAGAAAGGCAGGTGTGAAAATGTGTGGAGAGCTGAGAAATGTAAGAGGGGGGGGGGGGGGCACATCTTTACTAGAGTTGAGAACCGTTAAAAAATCTGAACCGGTTTTAAAACGCTTTTCCCTCTTCAAACCGTTTTTTTTAACGTCAGTACTCGCATCACTAGTTTCACCTATGCAAACAAATATTTATGTCAGAATATTTTGCGCACACATACCTCTATCGAACCTCAACACTTTCAAAGTCAAAGCCATACACCACCACAACCAGTACTCGCATCACCCAATCTAGTTGAGAACCTATGCAAACACTTATTTATTTGTCAGAATATTCACACAGTTTGCACGCGGTTCAAACCGGTTTTATTCCCCACCTCTAATCTTTACCTTTACAGAAAAAAGAACCCTGAAAGGCTGGGTTCCTGGCAGGGTACAGGTTCACAGCCCTGCTGGGGGCTTCAGGGGGTCAATGCCCCTCTGAAGCTGAATCAGTAACTGAATAAAATCAGTTATGAACATATTTTAGATACCGTAAAAACTGGACTATAAGACGCACCTGTATATAAGCCGCATCCCTTAAATTGACAAAATATTAGGTATTGAAGCCGCACCAGTTTATAGGCCGCAGAGAAAATTCACTGTACACAATGAGTACAAAGCAGCACAAATATAGAAATGTTCCTATCAGAGCATGGGTATTTAATGTTTTCAGATACTTTCAGATACATTAAACATGAGATTTGAATCTATTGATTACCAAAACCAGTTTTGAGTCTCAAAGAAGCTCAAAATAGGCTGAAGAATGTGGCCAGAAACAGATGTAATCATACTGATAAATGTAGAAAGGGAAAAACCCCACAGATAAGCCGCATCAGTCTATAAGCCGCATGGGCCAAAGTTGAGGAAAAAAGTAGCGGCTTATAGTCCGCATTTTACGGTAGCTTTCCTACCATTCCAAGAAAAAGTACCGTATTTTTTGACTATAACTATAAGGCGCACCTTTGTGTAAGGCGCACCCCACCAAAAATTTAGCCAAATTTCAGATTTTGTGACTATATTTTCTTACTACTATATTTTCTTCATCAGTCACATTATAAGGCGCAGGGGTCTGAGTCTGGGGGGAAAGTATCGCCTTACAGTCAGAAAATACGGTATATGTATATATTTATTTTTATTTTTTTCATTTAAAACCACAATTTATACCACACAAAAATTGGGGGGGGGGGGGGGGGGGGGGGGGGGGCGGTAAAATTTTTTGGACACTAACAAAAAAAGGAACTCCCTTGACAGGTAAAATTAAAACAAAACAAAACAAAACAAAGGGTTCTTCCAATCCTTACGAGAAGGGAAAAAAAGTTGCACCTATGCATTGGATCTATTTCATAAAAAATGAAAGAAACAGAATTTGAGATTCAGATTCATAAACATAACGGAGGTGTCTTGTCAGTTCTGCTACATCTCAGCCTCAAGAAATCAAAGCAACCAACACCATACTGTTAACCTGCATTCAAATTGCCAGAATTCTTAGACAAAATATCAATATGAAAAGAAAGACTACTACAGTGGAACCTCCCTTATAAGACTCCCTCCCACATAAGACCTACTTCTCTGAGAAATTGCCCTTCTTTGTAACTTATGTAAGTGTTAAAACTACCTCTCTTATAAGACCCCTCCCTTATAAGACCACATTTTGGAATGAATGAAAAATGGTGTTTTACGTCCTCTCGGTCTGGAACAGACACATATGGGACATTTGTAGATACAAAGATGGTGGGAACGATACCACCTATGGGACTGGAGGCAATGCCCGGAGGCAGTGCATCTCCAGTTAAAACAAAACAAAACAAAGGGTTCTTCCAATCCTTACGAGAAGGGAAAAAAAGTTGCACCTATGCATTCTTGGATCTATTTCATAAAAAATGAAAGAAACAGAATTTGAGATTCAGATTCATAAACATAACGGGGGTGTCTTGTCAATTTTGCTACAACATCTCAGCCTCAAGAAATATATTTTTTAAAAAACACCATAATGTTAACCTGCATTCAAATTGCCATAATTCTTAGACAAAATATCAATATGAAAAGAAGGACTAATAGAAACACCCCCAAAAAAGGAAAAGAAATGAAGAAAAAAAAGGAACTTATTTGGATTTAAGGCAATGATAACAGGCCATTTGCCACAAGCTAGCGACCTTGAACTTCAATTAAGACTAGGAATAAAAAAAAAATTCACCGCTAGTATTACGGGCAAAACATGCGGGTAGTATTATAGTCTAGTCCACAGTACAACTACCCGTGGCAGATGTCCTATTATGATAAAATATTTTAAAATGCGATTACTGTATTTTACGGACTAATATAAGGCAATACTTTTTTTTCCTAGACTGAGACCCCTGCGCATTATAATGCTACATCTCCCCATGGGGATACCGGGAGTCTTTCGTAAAAATAGTTCCCCCACCTTCTGGAAGTTCTGTGCTTGTAGCTTCCTCTAATCTGCCACTCTCTTTGACTCTGCCTTTTCCCTTTGCTTTCTATCATTTACTATTTTTACTGACATATTTGCCCCATTCTCCTGCCTTTGTTCAAAAAAATCTTCCAAATCATTTTTCTCTTGAGCTCCTCCGAAATCGGAATGTGTCGGCTGTACGCAGCGGGGAGACCAGTGAAAACTGAAAACCGGACACATATGTACCTTACCCATTATGGCCATATGGCCTGGGAATGCAGAATAATAATGCCCGTAATACTAGTTTTGCCCGTAATACTAGCATTATTATTATAGTAACTAAGTAAGAAACTATAAAAACAATCTGAATTTTGTGGTAAATTTCGAGGGTGAATCAGGTGCGCCTTGTAGTCCGTAAAATACGATAATCTTGGTTTCTTTAAATAAAAATTAATAAAAAGTTAAAAAAACAGAATGAAGCGTGTGCAAACACAAACACACACACAATCAGATTAAAACTGACCTGGGTGACAAAGGCTCATCATCTTCGGACACTTCCTCTCTTTCACGCTTGACTGGTTTACGTTTCCTGAGCGACATTTCCTGTAAAATACATGTTACGCTCAATGTCAACAATTGTAGAAAATTGCAGATCTCAATGTGAGGCTAGTGAACATTAGGCAACTGATGTGTGGATGATAAGCACTTCTAACGATAAATTGCGACGGAACTTGTTGGGCGCATGTACCTAATAGAAAGTATAGACGGAGAAAGACCTACTGCTTACCCTGGGTTAAGACCATTAAACCCCCCAGTACAGCCGGGAAGGCCCAGGCCCCACTTCCAGAAGCAAAAAAAGAAAAGAAAATCCCCAGTGGTCAGTAGCTGCAGGCTCAGATCATGATTTGGTCAGTGCTGACAGAGCCTGCGGTGACAGTGGCCTTGCTCAGTTGGTTCCACTCCTCCGTTCTCGCGTTGGGGACACAAAATCCAGGGACTGGAAGTGGAACAAGCTGTCCGAGGTGGCTGTAGCAGCTACCTCTCTTGACATGTTCAAGTCGAGAGTCCACTCAACTAACACAAGTTTGTGGGGTTTTCCCAGTAAAGTAGGTGTTCCTGTCTGTGAGTGTGATGCGGCATCACGCTGGGGATCCACAGGGAGACCTGGCTGACTGGGTCATTAAATTAGCTTAAGGTGTGTTTGTTTTTCTTGTCCGACCTGGAACCCCGACCAGTATACATGTAGTGTCAATGAGGTTAATTCCTAGAACCGGCCCCTAAATCCCCTATGAGATTTTCATGCAAGTTTTTCCAAGACTCGGGTAAGACATAGGGTTAGAATCAGTTTAGGAATATTTTCATCAAAGAAAAATAATGAAAAACATGAAATAATCAACAAAGAAAAAAGAACTGAAAGTCTATTCTGTTCAATGATCGCTATGTCCACTGCTGCAAAGTCAGCTAAATTAGTGTCGTAAACAGTGCCGAACGGAAGACAAAAGGCAGGCAAAGCATTCACCGTGTTGTTTTGAGCTGCTGTTTTAAGGATTAAAGTTAATTCTTAACACCCTCCCCTCTCCTTCCCCCACCTACATCCCCCCCACCCCCCCTCCACCTCCCCTGCACGGATCCATACGTGGATTTGTTCTCAACATGTCTGCGCATGTGCAAAATTATTTTTTGTGTATTTGACGGTTTCAGGTTAGGGATAGGTTTAGGGTCAATTTAGTGTTGAATACACAAAATATAAAATTTGATGGTACGTCATACGATTGATTTTGTGCATGTGCAGGTATCTTGAGAACAAATCCATTTTGAGAACGCCACACCGGTCCTCTACTATTCTTTCTTTCTCCCACGCACGCTGAGAGAATGGAACTCGCTCCCTACAGCCATGACAGACACCATCAGTCCAGACGTTTTTTCAGGGCCGGTGTTACGTTCTCAAAATGGATTTGTTCTCAACACGTCTGGGCATATGTGAAGAGTTAGGGATAGGCTTAGGGTTAGGATTAGGGATAGGTTCAAGGGTTAGGGTTAGGAATAGGTTTAGGGTCAATTTAGTATTGAATACGCAAAAAATAAAAAATTGATGGTACGTCATGATCGTTTTTTTTGCACTGCATAGACATGTTGAGAGCAAATCTATTTTGAGAATGCCACACTGGCCTAGGTGGCATCACCAGCAACCAAATACTTATTCTTCCCTGGTTCAGTCATGCACCCGCCATGGGTGCAGCCTTGAGCTGTACTCACGATCGTGTGCACTGAACCGCCAGTGGCCTCCCAGCAGACGACGCTGACGAAGGGAGCGCGATGTCCCCCAAAAGCTCTGAGGTGAGCCTATATTTTTGCTGAGTGAAACTGTTATAAAATTATTTTTATCATATATTATTTTATTTTATTCTTTTGTTTCTACGACTTCGGACCTCCACCGAAATAGTGCCATAAAAATCAAATTGTTGATTGTGGGCACTTAACCGGAAGAAGAAGAACCACTGGGCCTCTTTCTGTTAAAAATCCATGCAGAAATGTAAATAGTTTTAATGGAAAGACTTATAGTGCAGTACTGCACTCTTTTAAAATCCTACTTTTAATGCAGGCCTGCCTAATGTGACTTCAACGCCCGCAATAGGCCAATGTTGCAAACGGTGGAAGCCTTCAAGAACCAAATCTAAATCCCCCCTCCCCCCCCCCCTCCATCCTCCTCCCCTTTAACTCCCAGCCCCCCCCCCCCCCCCCCCCCCAATCCAGTGCCCCCCTCCCCCCACTCCCTTCCTACCAAACTGAAACTCATCATACCCTAGAAGTGACACTAAACCTGATTGACTATATATCTTAACATGCGCAGAACCCTTCTCAGTTCTATATCATCAGAATCTTCAAATCGATGAAGGCGGATGATTGATGGAAGAAGGCCTAGCCTGACTAGTGACTAGGACAATTCTTCTTCTTCTGCCAATGATGTCCACCTGCCGTAACCGGCAATAACTGACATATATTGGGGTTCAAAAGAAAAAATCGCTGCATGGGTCATGGGGGGGGGGGGGGGGGGGGGAAGGAGCCTAGATAGAAAGATAAGAGAGCGTGTAGGGCCATTTGATTTGGCACCCCCAGCTAGTCCGAGAACACCTGGCCCTATGGGGCGCCGACGTCCTAAAAGACCAGTTAACTACTTAACTGGCATTACTATTCCAGTTAAGTACTTAACTTACCGGAAGCGGAAATCGCTTATACAAGTTAACTAGTTAACTGACATTTCGAAGTTTTTTTCCGTTTGAGAGGGGATTATTTTCTGAAGGTTTTGTAACACGCAATGTAATTGGTCGGCGATTTTGTTTTTTGTTGTTTTTTACTTAACGATTAGACTACCTGCGTCAAGTGCTATTGACCCTGACCCTTTTCCGCAAATATGGCTGATGATCGTTTTGCACGTGCCAGTTTGCCTGAAGTTGCATCTGTAATAGATGCAGCGAAACGTGTGCTACGTTGGCCGGGGGCGTTAATGTAGAGCCTACGCCGTCTCAAAAAGATATATCTTCTGAAGTTGCAGCAAGATTTGACTACCATACGTTCATTGGACAGCAATTCAACCTAACGGATACAATCTATTCACTAACTCATAAGAAACGGACAATGATGAATATATACTTTTATACTATTTGGGGCTTATTTCAGTTTACTAAAACGTATTTGGAGCAATTTCTAAGGTGGAAAGATTGCTGATCTGCAGTATCCAATGGGATTTCGTGTTACAAAAACAAGTTAACTAGTTTTTTCAACCATGATAAAAAATGCCACTTAAGCAGTTTACTGACCGGAAGCGGAAATTGAAAAGAAAGTCACCACTTAACTTAAGTAGTTAACTGTGTATTTTTTTATCACGTTTTGGGAAGCAGAAAGTCCACTTCAGTAGTTAACCCCTGGTATTTTATCACGTTTGAGCCCGATATGGCCCTACATGAGGAAGAAGAAATCCAAAAAAAGAGAAAGAAGCGGTGGGAGGAGTGGGGGAGGGGAGGAGAGGGGGAGGGAAGGAGAGGGGGGAAGGGGAGGAGAGGGGGAAGGGGAGGGGGTGTCTGTGTGCGCTTATGCAGACTGCTTCAGCACCCCCTGAGATGAAGGAGCTGAGCGTGGGGGACTGGTATTGGATTCCTCCTCAGAGATTTTCTGGGGTCAGGGAGTTTCCAGTCTCGTAGGAACGACGGAATTAGGTCAAGCCGCAGCGATTTTTCTCGTTGAAAATCCGAACCGCGATTTTGGCTATGTGCCAAACGGTCACTTCCTTTGCTTGTTTTTATTGGTGGTTATTCTTGGCGCTGACCATCCGAGTTTCTTTCTTTCGGGAAGCAGACACCTACTCGGTCATTCGGGAACGATCTTTTTTTAACGCTAAGACGGCCGATCGCGAGAGACAAGCGATCCAATATTTGGGTCCAATTCATTCGTTTATCATTTCTGAACGGTAATTATATAATTCTTTAAAACAAATGCGCAGTTACATTTAATTATTTTTCTACAAGTACACCAAATTTGGTGCATCTAGAATAAATCTTAATGCTGCTCAAGGTCTCCACAAGTCGGGAGGTGTTACGTCGAAGACTGTCTGACATGTTTTCTGTCATGCGCATGTTGATGTTGCGATCTTGTGAGTCGCACAAAAAGCTTAGGCCTAATCTGTCTAATGTTTGGGGTTGATGTTGCCCCTTTTCGAATAAGCTTTATTTTGGTACCAATGTTGTGTTTATTGGTAAAAAAAAGAAAAAGTTATGGCTGTTTTATTCATCCAAACCTTGATACGGTAAGGGCCGGTAACCTTGATCAAAATTTTCTTATATTATGTAGCTCATGTAAAAAAGGTTATCATTTTAAACCGTCGTAACTTTCTCAATTTTCGACCGATGTTGATCATTTGGGTATCATTTTAAAGTTATTTTCGAGCTCTTTCCAATGATAATAAACTCTCATTAAATATTCACACCTGCCTTTCTTACCAAAAAAAAATTTAAATTTTATAACCACCCTACAGTATCGGATCATGGTTTTGACGAAGAACGAATCTGAGAAAAGAAAACAGATGATGCGTCAACCAAAGAGAGAGTGTTCATACTCACCGACATTGTGGATTTATTCAACACTGATTTCGTAAAGAAACCTCACCTCTGTGAGATACGGATGACAGGGTGCTGGAGCGAACATACATGTGCTGTCTACATGAGGCTTTTATTCTTAAAACAGGAAGTTAAATTTCGCGCATGTGACGTTCTTAGGCTAAAGTTTTCACACACTGTCTTTTTACTCTAAATGAGCGAAGGCTCCAACTCATGAATCGCAAAATGTCTTTCGTGGCAGAAACTGTGATTATGGCCTGTAAATCAACGTCGAACATTTCTTTTAAAACCAAGCACGCACGAAAGTAAAATAAGATGTTTTGTTTTTTTACTGAACA
>CM065705.1:6772737-6805926 GCA_017654935.2 Phymorhynchus buccinoides | reverse complement strand
CACCAGGTAAATAATATCATGCTAAGTTAACAAGGGTGCTGCAGAGAAATGGAAACATTTTATTCACTGCTCTTGCTCACCCAAAGATCTTCCCTCAACACCAAGCTATTTCCCTTCTCTTCTACCTGCTTTTTCAACTCAAAGTTAACGTCAAACAGTGGCATTTGCCCACGAGTGTTCGTTCTCTATACTAGACTACTAACTTGCCAGAGCTCGTTCTGCACGAGTTACGCTCACCTCTCTAGTTCAACTATCTAAATTCTCAACTCAGTGAATTTCAAGGTCGTCCTCACATGGCAAATGCCCTATTACCCTTACAATATTAACATTTAATTTTGCTTTTGCAGAGGATATTGTCTGTTGGAGGCGAGACCTTTAAAAAACCACTTTTATGAACAGTTAATAAATCACCTCCCTTACACTGAAATGATACACATGAACATGTTCATTACTCCATCAAAGGAATAAGTCGCTTCAGTTGTCTATTCCATATAAATTGCATATGGAAAACATGCATGAACCTTTTTGATATTTTAGGCAGACTCTGACTGAATACAGGTCCTACAGCACAGCCCCCTGTTATGGTGCTCGATCACAGGACATCAAAATCCTGTGCTTGTGTCTTGAATACCTTACTACAAGTGACTGAATACAGGTCCTACAGCACAGCCCCCTGTCATGGTGCTCGATCACAGGACATCAAAATCCTGTGCTTGTGTCTTGAATACCTTACTACAAGTGACTGAATACAGGTCCTACAGCACAGCCCCCTGTCATGGTGCTCGATCACAGGACATCAAAATCCTGTGCTTGTGTCTTGAATACCTTACTACAAGTGACTGAATACAGGTCCTACAGCACAGCCCCCTGTCATGGTGCTCGATCACAGGACATCAAAATCCTGTGCTTGTGTCTTGAATACCTTACTACAAGTGACTCAATACAGGTCCTACAGCACAGCCCCCTGTCATGGTGCTCAATCACAGGACATCAAAATCCTGTGCTTGTGTCTTGAATACCTTACTACAAGTGACTCAATACAGGTCCTACAGCACAGCCCCCTGTCATGGTGCTCAATCACAGGACATCAAAATCCTGTGCTTGTGTCTTGAATACCTTACTACAAGTGACTCAAACATATTCTTAACTCTACTCCTTCACTTTAAAGGGGCACCTGTACGGATGAGTTTTTGCAAGAAACACGTCGAGATCACCAGGAAGACAGCCTTTTCAAGATCGTAACACTCACTTTGCTCTGGTTTCCTATAAATCAAACAGTCAAATCGGCGATTCCCTCTTTGGTGGAGGTGCTGGAAGTCAAATTCTTTCAATGGCCGCCTGAGTTCAGACCAAATCTTTTGCACAAAATGTTCACAATACAAACCTTTTAAAAAAATGTTTATACAGTTTAGCTAAAGGAGTTTCACTCACAACAAAGAAAATAGTTCCAATTTTTTCCCCTGCACAACAAAAAAGAAAAAGCTTCAACCACAATGAGTGACCTCCACCCACCCCATCCAAAATGGCTTCTCTCTCCGGCATCTCTGCCAAGGAGGAATCGCCGTTTTTTTGACGGCTTGATTTCTAGGAAACCAGAGCAAAGTGAGTGTTCCCATTCTTGAAACGGCTGTCTTTCTGGTGATCTCGACGTGTTTCTTGCAAAAATTCATCCGTCAGGGTCCACCTTTAACCAAAAGTTGATGTGTTAGATATCATGGGGTGCCAGCAAGAGCTGCTTACCCTTATCTCAAAAGAATGAATTAAAATCTGTTTAACGTCCTCCGGTCTGAAACAGACACATATGGGACATTAGTAGATATAAAGATGGTGGGAACGATCCTGGAGGCAATGCCTGGAGGCAGTGCAACTCCAGTAAAGTCCCAAATTTTTAACGATACAGATGCATAAACTGCTGTAGTATAATCTCAAAAGAAAAAACGAAAAATTGTGTTTTACGTCCTCTCGGTCTGGAACAGACACATATGGGACATTTGTAGATACAAAGACGGTGGGAACAATACTGGAGGCAATGCCCAGAGGCAGTGCAACACCAGCAAAGTCCTGATTTTTTAACAATACAGATAGGTGTAGCAGCAACCACGCCTCGGTTAAACCTCATCGGCTATGGTACCGCCACAATTACTATTTATAATCTCAAAAGAAATATTGAAGGCAGAGACAGTTGTCGCAGACATCCCCGGAATAAAACATTACAAAATGTATATGATGACAGAAACATTGGACTTGTAAGAGTTGCATTGTCTTCAACTTGAGAATAGGGAATGTTCGGAAATAGCCAAGGGACATAATTTTGCGGTTTGCGTGAGAGACCTTTCATTAATTGGTAGGACAAACACACAGGGAATGTTCGGAAATAGCCAAGGGACATAATTTTGCGGTTTGCGTGAGTGACCTTTCATTAATTGGTAGGACAAACACAAAAAATAGAAAATGTTCGCAAATAGCAAAGGGACATAATTTTGCGGTTTGCGTGAGTGACCTTTCATTAATTAGGACAAACACAACAATAGGAAATGTTCACAAATAACAAAGGGACATAATTTTGCGGTTTGTGCGAGTGACCTTTCATTAATTGGTAGGACAAACACAACAATAGGAAATGTTCACGAATAACAAAGGGACATAATTTTGCGGTTTGTGCGAGTGACCTTTCATTAATTAGTAGGACAAACACAACAATAAGAAATGTTCACGAATAACAAAGGGACATAATTTTGCGGTTTGTGCGAGTGACCTTTCATTAATTAGTAGGACAAACGCCTTGTGGGTAACAATCTGATTCTGTAGTAAAAAAACAAAATATATATATATTCTTTTTTTTCCGAAAATTGTCTATTGCCAAAATCTCCCTCACCTTTTTCGCAGGCGTGGTGGTTTCCTTCGCTGTTCTCTTCTTCTCTGTCTTCACCGTCTTCGCCCTGAACACAGACCCCAGTCACGGGAATTAGAGAAGACAAAAAAGACTGAAAATTGGGGTCTGGAAGCAGGCATAGGAACAAGGAATAAAAAAAACAACTGAAAACCGTGTGTGTTGGGATACAGCCCCCAGAAAATGAAGCTTCTTCTGTTATCTAAGCCTAAAAACAGTATTAGAGATAAGACTGATATATTTAGTTCATTTTGCATTCATTTATAACCAATAACTTAAGTTTTACTCATTGGGCTTCTTTTTTTTTTTTTTTATCTCATAAATGTCCTCTTGGACCATCAAAAAAGCTGAAACTTGCAAAAAAAGACTGAAGAGGACCATCAAAAAAGCTGAAATCAGCCCAAAGACTGACAATTCCCATGCCTGCACACTTTCTTACAATCAACAAACATAAAAAATGTACCGAAAAAGAAACTTGAACACAACGATCGGTGATATTGTACTTAACGTTTCCTCCCCTCCCTTCACCCCCCCCCCCCCCTCAAACTTTTGCTTTGAAAATATCATTGAGAATCTACATTCTGCCAGTCTCATGGGTGCAACTCCAAAATATATATATATTAAAAAGGTAAAGGTAAAGAAGCGCCGCCCTCTCCTCCATTTCTCGTTCTTTCCATTTCTTCAGTCTTCTTCATCCTCTATCGTTTGCTATATTTAACACTCATTTTCATCCATTTACATAATTAAACACATGCATTCAATAATAGTAGAAGATAAAGGCAAGAAGGAAAAAACGCAATGAACCAGGACTGTGACAAATGCTCCGCGGCTGTTGTGTGTACTGCACTACATAGAGTGGAGGGGGGTCTATTACTAGATAATGGCCTTTATCATAACTGCGATTAATTATTCAACAAAGATAATTCGCTCAAAAAGTTGATAAGATACAGCTTTATGTTTGGTAAGAAAGGCAGGTGTGAAAATGTGTGGAGAGCTGAGAAATGTAAGAGGGGGGGGGGGGGGCACATCTTTACTAGAGTTGAGAACCGGTTAAAAAATCTGAACCGGTTTTAAAACGCTTTTCCCTCTTCAAACCGTTTTTTTTAACCAGTACTCGCATCACTAGTTTCACCTATGCAAACACAATATTTATTTGTCAGAATATTCACACATGCACGCGCACACATACACAATAATGAAACTTATGACACACACTCAACTCAACACTCAGTCAAAGTCAAAGCCATACACCACCACAAACTAGAAACAGCTACTCTTGGTTTACAAACACCCAATCTACGCTGAGAATCAGTGTTGTTCTTCGAAAAGAATGTGTTATTCTAAGAAAAATTTACTTTCAGTTTGCAGTTAAAAAAACTGGTTCACAGCAACTCGAACCGGTTTTTCGAAACCGCGAAAATTTAGCACTGGTTTTTCGGTTCAAACCGGTTTTATTCCCCACCTCTAATCTTTACCTTTACAGAAAAAAGAACCCTGAAAGGCTGGGTTCCTGGCGGGGTACAGGTTCACAGCCCTGCTGAGGGCTTCAGGGGGTCAATGACCCTCTGAAGCTGAATCAGTAACTGAATAAAATCAGTTATGAACATATTTTAGATACCGTAAAAACTGGACTATAAGACGCACCTGTATATAAGCCGCATCCCTTAAATTGACAAAATATTAGGTATTGAAGCCGCACCAGTTTATAGGCCGCAGAGAAAATTCACTGTACACAATGAGTACAAAGCAGCACAAATATAGAAATGTTCCTATCAGAGCATGGGTATTTAATGTTTTCAGATACTTTCAGATACATTAAACATGAGATTTGAATCCATTGATTACCAAAACCTGTTTTGAGTCTAAAGAAGCTCAAAACAGGCTGAAGAATGTGGCCAGAAACAGATTTAATCATACTGATAAATGTAGAATGGGAAAAATCCCACAGATAAGCCGCATCAGTCTATAAGCCGCATGGGCCAAAGTTGAGGAAAAAAAGTAGCGGCTTATAGTCCGCATTTTACGGTAGCTTTCCTACCATTCCAAGAAAAAGTACCGTATTTTTCTGACTATAACTATAAGGCGCACCTTTGTGTAAGGCGCACCCCAAAAAATTTAGCCAAATTTCAGATTTTGTGACTATATTTTCTTACTATTTCATCAGTCACATTATAAGGCGCAGGGGTCTGAGTCTGGGGGGAAAGTATCGCCTTACAGTCAGAAAATACGGTATATGTATATATTTATTTTTATTTTTTTCATTTAAAACCACAATTTATACCACACAAAAATTGGGGGGGGGGGGGCGGTAAAATTTTTTGGACACTAACAAAAAAAGGAACTCCCTTGACAGGTAAAATTAAAACAAAACAAAACAAAACAAAGGGTTCTTCCAATCCTTACGAGAAGGGAAAAAAAGTTGCACCTATGCATTGGATCTATTTCATAAAAAATGAAAGAAACAGAATTTGAGATTCAGATTCATAAACATAACGGAGGTGTCTTGTCAGTTCTGCTACATCTCAGCCTCAAGAAATCAAAGCAACCAACACCATACTGTTAACCTGCATTCAAATTGCCAGAATTCTTAGACAAAATATCAATATGAAAAGAAAGACTACTACAGTGGAACCTCCCTTATAAGACTCCCTCCCACATAAGACCTACTTCTCTGAGAAATTGCCCTTCTTTGTAACTTATGTAAGTGTTAAAACTACCTCTCTTATAAGACCCCTCCCTTATAAGACCACATTTTGGAATGAATGAAAAATGGTGTTTTACGTCCTCTCGGTCTGGAACAGACACATATGGGACATTTGTAGATACAAAGATGGTGGGAACGATACTGGAGGCAACGCCTGGAGGCAGTGCATCTCCAGTTAAAACAAAACAAAACAAAGGGTTCTTCCAATCCTTACGAGAAGGGAAAAAAACGTTGCACCTATGCATTGGATCTATTTCATAAAAAATGAAAGAAGCAGAATTTGAGATTCAGATTCATAAACATAACGGGGGTGTCTTGTCAATTTTGCTACAACATCTCAGCCTCAAGAAATATATTTTTTAAAAACACCATAATGTTAACCTGCATTCAAATTGCCATAATTCTTAGACAAAATATCAATATGAAAAGAAGGACTAATAGAAACACCCCCAAAAAAGGAAAAGAAATGAAGAAAAAAAAGGAACTTATTTGGATTTAAGGCAATGATAACAGGCCATTTGCCACAAGCTAGCGACCTTGAACTTCAATTAAGACTAGGAATAAATAAAAAATTCACCGCTAGTATTACGGGCAAAACATGCGGGTAGTATTATAGTCTAGTCCACAGTACAACTACCCGTGGCAGATGTCCTATTATGATAAAATATTTTAAAATGCGATTACTGTATTTTACGGACCAATATAAGGCAATACTTTTTTTTCCTAGACTGAGACCCCTGCGCATTATAATGCTACATCTCCCCATGGGGATACCGGGAGTCTTTCGTAAAAATAGTTCCCCCACCTTCTGGAAGTTCTGTGCTTGTAGCTTCCTCTAATCTGCCACTCTCTTTGACTCTGCCTTTTCCCTTTGCTTTCTATCATCTACTATTTTTACTGACATATTTGCCCCATTCTCCTGCCTTTGTTCAAAAAAATCTTCCAAATCATTTTTCTCTTGAGCTCCCCCGAAATCGGAATGTGTCGGCTGTACGCAGCGGGGAGACCAGTGAAAACTGAAAACCGGACACATAATGTACCTGACCCATTATGGCCATATGGCCTGGGAATGCAGAATAATAATGCCCTTAATACTAGTTTTGCCCGTAATACTAGCATTATTATTATAGTAACTAAGTAAGAAACTATAAAAACAATCTGAATTTTGTGGTAAATTTCGAGGGTGAATCAGGTGCGCCTTGTAGTCCGTAAAATACGATAATCTTGGTTTCTTTAAATAAAAATTAATAAAAAGTTAAAAAAACAGAATGAAGCGTGTGCAAACACAAACACACACACAATCAGATTAAAACTGACCTGGGTGACAAAGGCTCATCATCTTCGGACACTTCCTCTCTTTCACGCTTGACTGGTTTACGTTTCCTGAGCGACATTTCCTGTAAAATACATGTTACGCTCAATGTCAACAATTGTAGAAAATTGCAGATCTCAATGTGAGGCTAGTGAACATTAGGCAACTGATGTGTGGATGATAAGCACTTCTAACGATAAATTGCGACGGAACTAGGAAGGCGCATGTACCTAATAGAAAATATAGACGGAGAAAGACCTACTGCTTACCCTGGGTTAAGACCATTAAACCCCCCAGTACAGCCGGGAAGGCCCAGGCCCCACTTCCAGAAGCAAAAAAAGAAAAGAAAATCCCCAGTGGTCAGTAGCTGCAGGCTCAGATCATGATTTGGTCAGTGCTGACAGAGCCTGCGGTGACAGTGGCCTTGCTCAGTTGGTTCCACTCCTCCGTTCTCGCGTTGGGGACACAAAATCCAGGGACTGGAAGTGGAACAAGCTGTCCGAGGTGGCTGTAGCAGCTACCTCTCTTGACATGTTCAAGTCGAGAGTCCACTCAACTAACACAAGTTTGTGGGGTTTTCCCAGTAAAGTAGGTGTTCCTGTCTGTGAGTGTGATGCGGCATCACGCTGGGGATCCACAGGGAGACCTGGCTGACTGGGTCATTAAATTAGCTTAAGGTGTGTTTGTTTTTCTTGTCCGACCTGGAACCCCGACCAGTATACATGTAGTGTCAATGAGGTTAATTCCTAGAACCGGCCCCTAAATCCCCTATGAGATTTTCATGCAAGTTTTTCCAAGACTCGGGTAAGACATAGGGTTAGAATCAGTTTAGGAATATTTTCATCAAAGAAAAATAATGAAAAACATAAAATAATCAACAAAGAAAAAAGAACTGAAAGTCTATTCTGTTCAATGATCGCTATGTCCACTGCTGCAAAGTCAGCTAAATTAGTGTCGTAAACAGTGCCGAAAGGAAGACAAAAGGCAGGCAAAGCATTCACCGTGTTGTTTTGAGCTGCTGTTTTAAGGATTAAAGTTAATTCTTAACACCCTCCCCTCTCCTCCCCCACCTACATCCCCCCCACCCCCCTCCCACCTCCCCTGCACGGATCCATACGTGGATTTGTTCTCAACATGTCTGCGCATGTGCAAAATTATTTTTTGTGTATTTGACGGTTTCAGGTTAGGGATAGGGTTAGGGTCAATTTAGTGTTGAATACACAAAATATAAAATTTGATGGTACGTCATACGATTGATTTTGTGCATGTGCAGGTATCTTGAGAACAAATCCATTTTGAGAACGCCACACCGGTCCTCTACTATTCTTTCTTCCCTCGCACGCTGAGAGAATGGAACTCACTCCCTACAGCCATGACAGACACCATCAGTCCAGACGTTTTCAGGGCCGGTGTTACGTTCTCAAAATGGATTTGTTCTCAACATGTCTGGGCATGTGCGAAGAGTTAGGGATAGGCTTAGGGTTAGGGATAGGTTCAGGGTTAGGGTTAGGAATAGGTTTAGGGTCAATTTAGTGTTGAATACACAAAAAATAAAAATTGATGGTACGTCATGATCGATTTTGCACTGCATAGACATGTTGAGAGCAAATCTATTTTCAGAATGCCACACTGGCCTAGGTGGCATCACCAGCAACCAAATACTTATTCTTCCCTGGTTCAGTCATGCACCCGCCATGGGTGCAGCCTTGAGCTGTACTCACGATCGTGTGCACTGAACCGCCAGTGGCCTCCCAGCAGACGACGCTGACGAAGGGAGCGCGATGTCCCCCAAAAGCTCTGAGGTGACCCTATACTTTTGCTGAGTGAAACTGTTATAAAATTATTTTTATCATATATTATTTTATTTTATTCTTTTGTTTCTACGACTTCGGACCTCCACCGAAATAGTGCCATAAAAATCAAATTGTTGATTGTGGGCACTTAACCGGAAGAAGAAGAACCACTGGGCCTCTTTCTGTTAAAAATCCATGCAGAAATGTAAATAGTTTTAATGGAAAGACTTATAGTGCAGTACTGCACTCTTTTAAAATCCTACTTTTAATGCAGGCCTGCCTAATGTGACTTCAACGCCCGCAATAGGCCAATGTTGCAAACGGTGGAAGCCTTCAAGAACCAAATCTAAATCCCCCCTCCCCCCCTCCATCCTCCTCCCCTTTAACTCCCAGCCCCCCCCCCCCCCCCCCCCCCCCCCCAATCCAGTGCCCCCCTCCCCCCCACTCCCTTCCTACCAAACTGAAACTCATCATACCCTAGAAGTGACACTAAACCTGATTGACTATATATCTTAACATGCGCAGAACCCTTCTCAGTTCTATATCATCAGAATCTTCAAATCGATGAAGGCGGATGATTGATGGAAGAAGGCCTAGCCTGACTAGTGACTAGGACAATTCTTCTTCTTCTGCCAATGATGTCCACCTGCCGTAACCGGCAATAACTGACATATATTGGGGTTCAAAGAAAAAATCGCTGCATGGGGGGGGGGGGGGGGGGGGGGGGGGAAGGAGCCTAGATAGTAGATAAGAGAGCGTGTAGGGCCATTTGATTTGGCACCCCCAGCTAGTCCGAGAACACCTGGCCCTATGGGGCGCCGACGTCCTAAAAGACCAGTTAACTACTTAACTGGCATTACTATTCCAGTTAAGTACTTAACTTACCGGAAGCGGAAATCGCTTATACAAGTTAACTAGTTAACTGACATTTCGAAGTTTGTTTCCGTTTGAGAGGGTATTATTTTCTGAAGGTTTTGTAACACGCAATGTAATTGGTCGGCGATTTTGTTTTTTGTTGTTTTTTACTTAACGATTAGACTACCTGCGTCAAGTGCTATTGACCCTGACCCTTTTCCGCAAATATGGCTGATGATCGTTTTGCACGTGCCAATTTGCCTGAAGTTGCATCTGTAATAGATGCAGCGAAACGTGTGCTACGTTGCGTTAATGTAGAGCCTACGCCGTCTCAAAAAGATATGCTTCTAAAGTTGCAGCAAGATTTGACTACCATACGTTCATTGGACAGCAATTCAACCTAACGGATACAATCTATTCACTAACTCATAAGAAACGGACAATGATATATTTATACTATTTGGGGATTATTTCAGTTACTAAAACGTATTTGGAGCAATTTCTAGGGAAAGATTGCTGATCTGCAGTATCCAATGATATTTCGTGTTACAAAAACAAGTTAACTAGTTCAACCATGATAAAATGCCACTTAAGCAGTTAACTGACCGGAAGCGGAAATTGAAAAGAAAGTCCACTTAACTTAAGTAGTTAACTGGTATTTTATCACGTTTTGGGAAGCAGAAAGTCCACTTCAGTAGTTAACTGGTATTTTATCACGTTTGAGCCCGATATGGCCCTACATGAGGAAGAAGAAATCCAAAAAAAGAGAAAGAAGCGGTGGGAGGAGTGGGGGAGGGGAGGAGAGGGGGAGGGAAGGAGAGGGGGAAGGGGAGGAGAGGGGGAAGGGGAGGGGGTGTCGGTGTGCGCTTATGCAGACTGCTTCAGCACCCTCGAGATGAAGGAGCTGAGCGTGGGGGACTGGATGATTTCTCAGAAATTTTCTGGGGTCAGGGAGTTCCAGTCTCGTAGGAACGACGGAATTAGGTCAAGCCGCAGCGATTTTTCTCGTTGAAAATCCGAACCGCGATTTTGGCTATGTGCCAAACGGTCACTTCCTTTGCTTGTTTTTATTGGTGGTTATTCTTGGCGCTGACCATCCGAGTTTCTTTCTTTCGGGAAGCAGACACCTACTCGGTTATTCGGGAACGATCTTTTTTTACGCTAAGACGGCCGATCGCGAGAGACAAGCGATCCAATATTTGGGTCCAATTCATTCGTTTATCATTTCTGAACGGTAATTATATAATTCTTTAAAACAAATGCGCAGTTACATTTAATTATTTTTCTACAAGTACACCAAATTTGGTGCATCTAGAATAAATCTCAATGCTGCTCAAGGTCTCCACAAGTCGGGAGGTGTTACGTCGAAGACTGTCTGACATGTTTTCTGTCACGCGCATGTTGATGTTGCGATCTTGTGAGTCGCACAAAAAGCTTAGGCCTAATCTGTCTAATGTTTGGGGTTGATGTTGCCCCTTTGAATAAGCTTTATTTTGGTACCAATGTTTTGTTTATTGGTAAAAAAAAGAAAAAGTTATGGCTGTTTTATTCATCCAAACCTTGATACGGTAAGGGCCGGTAACCTTGATCAACTTTTTCTTATATACTATATAGCTCATGTAAAAAAAGCTAACATTTTAAAACGTCGTAACTTTCTCAATTTTCGACCGATTTTGATAATTTGGGTATCATTTTAAAGGTCTTGTCGGGCTCTTTCCAATGATATAAATTTCATTAGGATTTGACAAAAAGTAAATATTTTTTTTTAATTTTATAACCACCCTACAGTCTTGGATCATGGTTTTGACGAAGAACGAATCTGAGAAAAGAAAACAGATGATGCGTCAACCAAAGAGAGAGTGTTCATACTCACCGACATTGTGGATTTATTCAACACTGATTTCGTAAAGAAACCTCACCTCTGTGAGATACGGATGACAGGGTGCCGGAGCGAACATACATGTGCTGTCTACATGAGGCTTTTATTCTTAAAACAGGAAGTTAAATTTCGCGCATGTGACGTTCTTAGGCTAAAGTTTTCACACACTGTCTTTTTACTCTAAATGAGCGAAGGCTCCAACTCATGAATCGCAAAATGTCTTTCGTGGCAGAAACTGTGATTATGGCCTGTAAATCAACGTCGAACATTTCTTTTAAAACCAAGCACGCATTAGAAAGTAAAATAAAGATGTTTCTACTGCTTTGACAACTGCTTTATCTTGGGTGTAAAGTGTTGAGCTCATGTCTCACCCACAATGATAAATCAGACCAGAAAGGCGGCCTGCTGGATCTGCCGCAAATCGATGTATCTTGTCTTGGAACATCGCCAACGAGTATGTTTCTACGTTGCATTAAAAAAAAATTAAAAACTTAAACAGACTGCAACGTCACTGGAACATACAACAAACAAACAACTACACAGACAAGTGCAAAGTGACGTTATTTTATTCACAAGAGACAAAACAAAACTACTGGATATTTCGGCGAATGCGCCTTTATCAACACAGACAAACAATTAAACAGCAAACATCAAATATAGCAAAAGGAGCAAAAAGCAGGCAACAGAAGGAGCAAAAAAACCCATCAAGATCAAAATAAAAACAATACTTCCCCTCTACAGTCCAACGCGTAAATGATACAACAAAGTTGAAACCAAAGAGCAAGGCTGTGAACACAAATCAAGGGTGGGGTGGGGGAGAAATTGAAGTGAGAGAGGTTGGGGACAGTGAGTACGCAATCATAGATGGTAGAAGTTGGAAACAAGGGTCAGTTGTGTTTAAGGGGTGGGGAGGGGGAGGTTTGGTGAAGAGAACAAATCTCGTGATAAAGTGAACACATGTAGCAAAAGCTGGCATTACATTTCAATTGAAAAAGACAGAGAGAGAAGGGGGGGGGGGGGGGGGGGGATGGAAATAGAAATAGAGGGGGGGTTCGCCGCCTAGCGCATCAAACCCATGTCTGACCCCAAAGTGGGTTGCCCCACCCTGGCACCGAGGGGTGAGGGGGAAAACGGAAGTTCTCCGAGAAAGAAAAAAAAGTCAGCTTTTGCTACATGTGTTCACTTTAGCACGAGATTTGTCTCTTCACCAAACCTCCCCCTCCCCACCCCTTAAACACAACTGACCCTTGTTTCCAACTTCTACCATCTATGATTGCGTACTCATTGTTCCCAACCTCTCTCACTTCAATCCCACCCCCCCCCCCCCCCCCCCCCCCCCCCCCCCCCACCCCCACCCCACTGGGGTACTCTAATACCTATATACTAATAATACAAGCGTAAAAGCATATTAGTATTCTTCTTTCTTCTTCTTCGTTGTGCTTCTATGCGTCTGCTTGCGTCAGTGTGTGTGTGTAACTTTAAGTGTATGTATGTGCACACTTGCATAGATCTGCATACAGCGTTCGTGGGCCTATATGTGAGTGCATACAAGCTGCTCTTGCATTGGCAGGGCAGGGGGTTGGTGAAGGGCTGCTCTTGTGATGGTAGGGCAGGAGGGGAGGGGGGCTGGTGAAGGGCTGCTCTTATGTTGGTAGGGCAGGTGGGGCTGGTGAAGGGCTGCTTTTGTGTTGGTAGGGCTGGTGAAGGGCTGCTCTTTTGTTGGTAGGGCAGGGGGCTGGTGAAGGGCTGCTCTTGTGTTAGGTAGAGTAGGTGGGGCTGGTGAAGGGTTGCTCTTGTGTTGGTAGGGCAGGGGGCTGGTGAAGGGTTGCTCTTGTGTTGGTAGGGCAGGGGTGGTGAAGGGCTGCTTTTTTGTGTTTTAGTAGGGAAGGTGGGACTGGTGAAGGGCTACTCTTGTGTTGGTAGGGCAGGGGGTGGTGGTGAAGGGTTGCTCTTTTGTTGGTAGGGCAGGGGGGCTGGTGAAGGGTTACTCTTGTGTTGGTAGGGCAGGGGGGCTGGTGAAGGGCTACTCTTGTGTTGGTAGGGCAGGGGGGGCTGGTGAAGGGCTGCTCTTTTGTTGGCATGGCAGGGTGGCTGGTGAAGGGCTGCTCTTGTGTTGGTAGAGCAGGTGGGGCTGGTGAAGGGCTGTTCTTGTGTTGGTAGGACAGGGGGGCTGGTGAAGGGTTGCTCTTTTGTTGGTAGGGCAGGGAGGCTGGTGAAGGTCTGCTCTTGTGTTGGTAGGGCAGGGGGGGGGTGAAGGTCTGGTGTTGGTAGGGGGGGGGGGGAGGGGGGAGGTGGGGGGGGGAGGGGGGGGGGGAGGGAGGGATGCTGTCCAATTAAACTGTCAAGATCAAAATAATGTATTGCATTACTTTCACAATATGACAATTGACCGAAAGACTGAGGGGGGGGGGGGGAGGAGGGGGAGGGGGAGGGGGGAGGGGGATGCACTCCTTGAATGGCCCCATGAGATGGGGATATAAATCACCACGCTGTTTTATTACATCAATAATGTCAGACAAGACAGACCAGTTTTTCGCCTTCACAACGACACCCACAAGAAGATCAAGTTCAGCCCACTTAAAGCGAACTGTGCTTTTCTGTTTTTCAATTTTCTCTTGGCAAATTATGGGTATGAAACGAGGCTTTTCTGACACAGCATATCTGTATGCATGTCCTAGCTGTTTCCAGCTTCCGCCAAAGCACTTATAGGAGTGGTATTGACAATGCTTGTTACACAAGTCCATAAAGCAATCAGCACAATCAAACTTCACACTCTTTTCAGCAGCATCTTTGAAAAGGGCTGAAAAGGTTTGCATATCCATGCATGTTTGTCGTGGGAACAATTCAAGAACAGCTTTAAGGCTGGGGTTTGAGGTTTCGAGGGTGGAGTTTTCCAATACTTCGCCAGCCTCCCAAAACCATTCTGTCGGCCGGGAGCGAGAAGCTGAACATGGAAACCCTTCATCGAATGCATCACTGTGGTCCTGAAACAGAACAGACACTAAATTGAAGAAGAAGAGTGAACTCTCTGGAACTGATCTTTTATTATGATACTGGAACAGAATAAGGACTGATGGATTATTAATGAACTCATGAAATAGAGCGGGCCAACAAATATTTAAAGACCCACAATGTCACATGTATTTTCACTCTCTCCCTCTAAAAGATTGAACATTTCTTACCAGCGAGAGAGGGAAAACATGTGAAAACCGTGATTTTCACTCATGGACGTGGTGGGTCTTTAAGTAAGCTAAGGTGAAAACGAAAAACACACATCCTCTGGTAAGATTGATCTTTTACGGTAACCTTGAAACAGAAACAGAACAAGCAAATAATTGTAGGATTTTCTGAGTATGGCAACATGTCCTTCACTGTTTTCCCTGGTCCACCTTCAGTTCTTCACTCAACGCCACATCTTTGTCTCCAGTGTTTCCCATAAAGATAAAATGTGAGGGTCCAAGGGACCCCATGTGCAAAAGTTTAAGGGACCTTTTGACATTTTTAAGGTCCCCATTCAACACTTAAAAACCTACTTCAATGAAGGTGAATATATGCAAAACACACAAGCTACATAATTTGTGAAAACATGTGTGTCCTTGGGATGCACAGTGCTGAAATTAAAGAGTCACTTTCTGATATTAGTGCTACAGGGATGCACAAATGTGCGTTATGGGAAACACTGAGTTTCCCTTCTCCTCCGTTCCAAGGTTAAATATATATATATATATATATTATATAGCTTTATCGATAGATATCATATATAATATATATATATATATATATATATATATATATATATATATATGCATATATATATCAACAAGTCTACTCCCCATGAAAATAGCATGGATTCATTTGTAGCTTAAAGGAAAATGTGGATAAAAAGCATGTTACTCCAGCACAAGTGAGAGTCGGATGAGAACATGAGTATGAAAATTGAGATGTAAAGAACAAAGCATGCTAACAACAAGCTTGATAACAACGGCAACAAACACAGTGTCTAACAAAGACAGCACTGCGTTAATATCTTAATATGCCTTGTGTTTTCACTGCATTATCAGGTGTGATGCTAATCAAAAGTCTTGGAGTGTACAAAATAATATTTCAGTTAGAACTTATAAACCAGTGGGTCTTAGTCTTAGTCTGTAAAAGATTCCTTGGTAGAGGTTTGTATTAGAAGTTTGCACTGTAAAATGTGTTATTTTAAATTAAATTTAATGTAAGTAAACTAAGTTCACTATGCACTGATGATGCTGATCGAGAACATGGGTCTGCCCCGTCCGAGAACTGTATATATCTATATATATGACATATTTGATATACTCGGGTGGTAAACTATGGAACGAAATTTCGGACTATATTAAAACAAAAAGTACCTTGGCATCATTCAAAAGCTGTTATCATGACTATTTATTCAAACAATTGTAATAGTTGTTTCTTGTTTTAACAGTATGTCATTAAAGACCCACCACGTCATGTGTCAAAATCACGGTATGTTTTCCCTCTTATAGCTGGTAACAAATCTTAACAAATCTTCCCAGTAAGAGGGAATGTGACACGTGACGTGCTTTAACAGTATGTGATTGCCTCCCCCTGTTCTCTCTCTCTCTCTCTCTCTCTCTCTCTCTCTCTGATAATTATGTTCTGCCACGCACCCGAATTGACCATTTCAAAGCAAGTTTTTCTTTCTCAGGGCCACACGTTTGGAATTCACTTTCTTCAGTTGTAAAAGCAAGTTATTCAGTATCAAATTTCAAATCTAACCTGCGTGGGCATCTCCTTAACTCCATTCAATAAAACTGTATGATCATTCAATGCACCACACAAGAACAATCTTTGTAGGTTTAGACTGATTGTGTAACTTTGTTTTTTCTGATTTTTCTTTAAAATTTGATTGATGTTAAGCTGCTTATATGTAATTGTTCTTTTCTGATTATTTTGCTTTTTTATTTCATTGACATTAAACTACTTGTGTTATGATATTAGACATGGTGACAGTAGTAGTAGTAGTAGTAGTAGTAGTAGTAGTAGTAGTAGTAGTAGTAGTAGTAGTAGTAGTAGTGGTGGTGGTGGTGGTGTGGTGGCGATGGTGGTAGTAGCAGTACAGTAGCAGTAATAATAGTAGCAGATGTACATTATGGTGGAAATAGTGTTGTGGTCTAGTGTTGTTTTCTTAAAATAATGTTTATGTTTGTTTATTTGATCGTTTGGTTTTCTGTTTTGCTTGTTCTTATTACTGATGTTGATGCTCTGCCTACCATATGACTGTTGTATTTTTGCTACTGTATGTTGTTTCTGCTGATGATTGTTCTATGTTTCAATATTCGTTTATAGTATTATTATTATTATTATTATTATTATGTAGTAGTAGTAGTAGTAGTAGTAGTAGTAGTAGTAGTAGTAGTAGTAGTAGTAGTGTGATGGCGATGGTGGTAGTAGTAGTAGTTGTAATAGTAGAAGGTAGGAGTGGTAATTGTAGTAGTAGAAGTAATTTGTGGTGGAAGTAGGTGGGGGTTTTCCTATTTTTGTTATGTTTGTTTATTTGGTCGGTTGGTTTTCTGTTTTTCTTGTTCTTATTACTGATGTTGATGCTCTGCCAACCATGTCACTGTTCGCATTTCTGCTACTGTTTGCTGTTTCTGTTGACGATTTTTCTGTGTCTCAATGTTGGTTTATAGTATTAGTTATATGATGCATGCTTAGAATCAAGGACAGAATGGAAGACTAGGCCCAGCCTAAATTCTTATCCTTGTAAAATAAAGTGTCTGAAGTCTCTCTCATAAGTGTGTGTTTGTGTGTGTGTGTGTGTGTGTGTGTGTGTGTGTGTGTGTGTGTGTGTGTGTGCGCGTGCATATGGTTAGACGTACGTTTATGAAAGTGTTATGATTCATGTTACATGTTGTTCTTGTTCCTTTGATTTAAATGTTATATCTGACTGTTATAGTATTTGTAGTATTGTGACTCCTTTGCATATTACTGTTTTATTATTATCATTATATTATTATTATTATTGGTGTTACAATTTCGTCGTTCTTTTGCTGTCGTGTTTAATGATGATGTTATAATATTGCTGTTTCTTTGTCTATTCATTTTTGTTCAATGTTGCTTGCTTATTATGTTATTTGTTTGAAGACCTGATGAAAAGAAATGTTGCTATGCTTATTCTGTTCATCCTCATTAAACATTTCAAGTTCAAGTTCTCTCTCTCTCCGGTTGTTGTTTTTTTGTAGTGAAATAAAATTTTCTAGTTATATTTCCTTTGTTATGAGCGAAACTCCTTTAGATAAACAGTATAAAATTAAAAATGATAAAAATAAAATGGTTTGTATTGCGAAAATATTGTGCAAATGATTTGGTCTAAACGCAGGCAGCCATTAGAAAAGAGATGGCACACGCCTTCTCTTTGTGTGAAATAATTTGACTTCCAGCACCTCCGCCAAGGAGGAATCGCCAATTTGATGGTGTGATTTCTAGGAAACGAGAGCAAAGTGAGTGATGCAATCTTTGTAAAGGGTGTTTTTTAACTGGTGATATCGACGTGTTTCTTACAAAAACTCATCCTTCAGGGTGCCCCTTTAAAGAAATTTCAGCCCAGCTTTCCAGAAGAGCAGTTGCCTCCTCTGCATGCTGTCTGTGATGATCAAAGTCAAACACCAGTGACGAGCATTCATTATACATTTCATTTTGCCAAGTTAACTAATGTACGTCATCATATCAAAACTGTCACCGTTTGTTCTAAGTTATAAGTGTGTTGTAAGCATGTCATCACTTGTTTTAACACTTTTGTGAAGTCTGAAAAGGCTAGGTGAGCCATTCAATGAAAGAGTGGCAGATTTCTTAGATCACAATCAACATATCAGTCAGTCAATCCAATCAATCAGTCAATCAGACACCAAGTCAGTCATCTAGCTTTTATTGTCATTAGAATTTAGATGTACAAGTTTTGACATTTGCTTCTTTTCACAAGAGCAATGCAAAAGAAACACACACACACACACACACAAATAAAACCCAAAACAGTAAAACAAAAGGAGGTAAAAATTAAAAATATATTCAGGGGAATGTAACAGGCACTACAACAATAGACTCAATATCACACAGTGACACACACACACACACACACACACACACACACACACACACACACACACACACACACACCTATCTCATGACGTTAATAAAGGATTTGGAATAAAAAAAATAATTCATCTAAAACACACAAATCAAATTAACTTTCACATATTTGAAACCAGACTAGACTTAAAACAAAAAGAAAGAAAAAAACACCACCACCATCAGCAGCAGGAGAACCACAACCTGTCATGTACTGAAACCAGTAAAACAGAAAAAAGACACCAAAAAAAAAACACCGAAATAAACCACCACCATAACAAACAAGACGAGAACCCAGTCATGTCATCTGATATACCTGCTACGACCAGCAAAATCAGTGTTCATTCTCACCCACAGATAATAAAGAAAAGGAAATAAAGTAAATAACCACCACCATAACAAACACGACGAGAACCCAGTCATGTCATCCGATATGGCTGGTACCCACGTGTCGTCATATCCGGCCACAAGGAGCGCCATATTATGGGAGACCGCCATCTTAGTCAGTAACTTTTTTTGAAAAATGCCAGATCGATGCTGCGTATTTGGCTGTTCCAATTCGAAACTTATCTAAACTTATTTATAACATCTGGATGTTTTCTTTACACATTTAGATAACATTTTCACTTTGCTTACACACAAATAAGGACTAAGATGGCGACACTTCCGTTGGAAGGGTCGAGATGCGCACGCAGGTGAGGGGGAGCCATACCTGCTACGACCAGTAAAATCAGAGACGCGCCACCCAATTAAAAAAAAAAAATGTACATGCAATTTTTGTGACTGATAAGGAAGGGGAGGTAAATTCTGACCAAATGACAACTTTTTCCGTTGCAACTGGGTTTAACGTGGGCTAAACGTGGGTTTAACGAGAGACCCCCCCAAAATATACCCAAGTCCCATTCTTCAAATCTCGAGGCATATTTGGTGCGCTGATCCTGACTGATTTTGAAGATAGAAGTAGCACTGAAAATGACATAGCATCCAGGGCAGGCACTCAGGCCAGAGCCTGACCATTTTTGCCTTTAAAAGCAACAACAAACAAGTGCAACGCCGGGCGGCTGCAAAGTCCCCTCGCAGCATCGCCGAGCTACTCCGAAATCGGAATGTGTCGGCTGTACACATACATAAAAATGCATCAAAACAGCACGTAAGTACATAAAAACGCATCAAAACAGCACGTAACTGAATAGTTTTTTTATATATAGCCTTGGGGTTCGGACCCGTGATTTGAGCGCACTCGATCATGCGCATACGCGCACACAGAAAAATTCATGACAACTGTGTTATAGACCATTCATCAAGAAATGTTGTGAAAAAAACTGCATTGAAATACATGCAAAACTTCGCGAGATATTAGCGATTATGTGTTTTGGGGTTTGAACCCCGTAACTGGCGCGACCTTGACCTTAATGTAAAACTAAATACATCAGTGGATAGCTTGCATCTTGGCAAACTAGTATACTAAATTTGATGATGATAGACTGAATAGTTTTTGAGAAAAACGGACGAATAGCCGGAGGGACGGACGGACGGAGGCACGCCGCCGCACCACAATGGTTTAACACCCATGTCACTAAAAGGCATCAAAACAGGACCTCGGGTCCTCATCAGCCGCGCGTCTGGCCTCAGTCACGGTGTCGCCGAAGGTTTTGAAACAGCAATCGGGGTGGTACTCCACTATTTTGCGAACGTTCGTCACAAGCAGCCCTTCCTCCAGGTACCAGCGCAAGAGAGGGGTGATAAGCATGATGTTCTTAGCCCAGTAGCTCGCGATGAGAGCGCGTCTGGGACGAGGCAGTAGGTTGTGACGTTCGGCGTACTGTTTCATGAAGTCACTCAAATCTTCTCTACCTACCGTAGCGTTCTTGAAGATGGGTTGGAACTCTCGGAACCGTTCCTTTTTGTCATCGGGGACGTGTATGTTGCATTCCACAATCCCGAAGAGCGTCCCCTTTTTAACGGCTTCGATGACCGACTGGGTGTTAACGTCCCGACCGTCGTGTTTGAAGGGCGATTTCACCCTTTGACAGCGTTCTTTCAAAAAAACGCGAACATCGGGACGCGAGCGTTTGAATCGCTTCCAGTGACACTCGCGCATTTCGACGACGGTGACACCCAGGCTGCGGAGATACCGAGTATTTTCTTCCGTCTCCTCGCGAAGCTCCGTGAAGGGTTTGTTGTCCCACGGACGGTGAGTCAATCCCCGCGTGACCTCACAGCTATGCCCGTGGAAGAGGCAGCCAACAAACTGAAACGCGGTATTACGCTCGGAATCCCACCCGTCTACGGGAAGGCCGTGTTTTCCGAGGCGCTTCTCGGGACCGTTAAACTTGTGATGCATGCGGATGTTTTCGGTTTCCGCTACCCACGTCAACCATTGGCGAGCCTGCACACCGTATGGATCGACTTTCTCAGCACGAAATTTGTTGTCTTTGCGGCGTCTGATGGGGTGCTGGGTGGGCATGTCTCTCGTGATGGACCACAGATACAAGGCGTTACTATCGAAGCCCACCACGCTTTTCACCGTTTTAGGTCCATGGCGAAGGGGCGTTTCGTTTTTGGCCAAGTAGCGGTGGAATACGATCGACGGCCCGCCTACGATGTTTTCCCTCAACTTTTCATGGAGGTCTTTATGTTTTTCTCCGATAAGGGAGAAATATACCTCAGGAGCAAGAGTGGAAAATAGGTACTTTAGACACAACCCGGGAATACCTACCGAATCCTTCAGCATGTCCAGCTTCAGGGTCTGGTAGAACGCTATCTGTTTTTCTAGAGCCTGTAAGAACGGCACGGTGTCTTTGTCGTTGTAATACACCAGGAAGTCGCGCAAAGTGCGCATACCTTTTTCCTCCCAGACCCTCTGACAAGTGGCGTAATCTTCGTCCGAAATGTCCGAGTCTTTCAGAGAACTGCGGAAAGCTTCCTGGGGCGGAAGGGAGGTTTCTTCCAACTTCCGGATGTCGGTGACCCTTACCCTCCTCAACACCGAAGGCTTTCAGGTAGGCCGCGTAGCTAAACCCCGGCGCAAGAAAGAATTTCACATCCAGGAACCTTAGTTTTCTGGTGGAAATGCATTTGAAAACGTTGTTGGTTTTCAACACAAACAGATCTTCACCGCGCGGTTGTTGTTTTTTTACCCGAGCCTCTTCTGCGACATTTTCCCGGTGGTCCTCAACCGGCGCCTCCGAGGTGAAATACCGAAAGAGGTAGGGTTTCACGAGATTGATGTCATAATCGGCGCTATTGAATCCTACCACGGGCAAGCTCATGAGGTAGTTGTCTAAAACGCGCCGGAGGTACTTTCCGCCCCGACAGGGTCGGTCGTCCTCCTCGGGACGCATGTCCTCAATGGCGGCGTAGCTGTCTCGGAACTGATGTCGCAGAATGGCGTAAGAGGCATCCGATATTTGCGTCAGGTAGTCGAGCCATTCGTCAACGAGTTCCTGAGGATCCCCTCTAGACACGAAACATCGCGGTTCCGTGAAACCCTCGACGTTGCTGCACATGCTGACGCTGAGAGGCACGTGTTCAGACACGTACCGCGTGTCATCGGTATCCCTTCGCTCCCCATCCTCGGGCGGGACCAACATGGCCTCAAAGTCGTACGTGGCCCTGTGGGGAAACACGTAACCTTCGGGCGGTGTCGGTATCTGGTTATCGGCCAAAATCTCCAAAGGACTCGAAGGCACCTGATAAACCCCGCCGGGATACCGATCCTCGGAGATGACCCCCTTTTCGCAAGTTTTCCAGTGACGCTGACACATGAACAATTTCGGCCAGAGCTTCCCGCAACTCGGACAGGAGAATGCCTCGCACGCTGCACGAAGGTTTTTGATATACATGAAATGATTCTTGTATTTATAACAGAACTCTCATTTTAGACCGGTCGGTCGACGCGAAACTGGATCTGAGTTTGGGGCATAGGTACTTCCCGTCATCATCCATTTCGAAGACGTCGATAGACACGTCATAGCGATGTTCGATGGCGGGGATTTCTTGAAGAGTGACCCCCGCGAACCCGTTGGCGGGGCCATTGCTCCACCGTCGGAACAAATTCAGGGTCGGACCCTCCAAGGCGTCGACGGGATGTTTGTTACGCAGAGCCAAACACCGAAAAAGACACAGGTTATCGTTATAGCGACGCCCCGTCTTCGGGTTGTTGACGAGGGTCTCAACGCCTCGGTGTTTGGTGAGCGAAGATGGGAGCGGAAGAGTCAAACCCCCGATGGGGTAGGGGATGACCTTGTCCGCGTAGAAAGTGGTCCCCACGATGGAGACGAAGACCCATTTAGAGTCAGGGCTGTGATCGGTGGCGAACCGAATGTGGTCTCTTTCCTCCAAGTCTCGGATGAATCCGAGCATGTCAGCCTCTGACTGGATAAGAACAGGGTGTAGGAACGCTCGAGAGTTGTTCCTACAGGAGTGAAAGAACCGGATCTCCCCCGTCTCTCGATTCTCCAGCAAGAAACTATGCGAATAGTTCAGCTTGAACTACCATCTTTGTGCGTCAAAAAGAGGATAGAGCGCTACCATCCAATCGGGCGGGGAGTTGAAAAGCGGGTGGTCCCATCTCACGTTCATCATGGTTTGGTTAGGACCCGCCCGTTCCCACGATCGAATAGAACCCCAGTGATTGACGTAGGCATCCCTAATGGACGGGGGAGCGTCATTCAGATGGGTTCGAAGAATACCTTCCAACACATCGCGACCTTCGTTGGTACGGACACGGTTTTGCCCTCGGATAGAGTTATCGCTAGAGCGGGAAGAAGGTAAAGGAGAGAAGAAGAAGAAGAAGAAGAAGAAGAAGAAGAAGAAGAAGAAGAGGGAAAAGGCGGAGAGGAAGGAGGGGGTGGAGGGGAAGGAGGTGGAGGAGGCGGAGGAGAAGGAGGGGAAGAAGGTGGAGGGGGCGGAGGTGGAGGGGGTGGAGGTGAAGGAGAAGAAAAAGTTTTCCTTTTTCGCCTTTTGGAACACTTTCCTTTGCGCTCGTGTCTCTTCAAGGCTTTAGCGCTCCGGAAGCGCGCTGAACAGACGGGGCACACTACCCGACTACTAGAGTCGGAAGATCGATCGGAAATGGAGGGGGGTGAGGGTGTGTAAGCGGGAGGGGGAGGACGTTTAACCGGTGAAGGAGGAGGGGGTGAGGCGGATTTTCTCTTTTGGCCGCGAGGGAGAGGGGGGTGGGGGAGGACGTTTAACCGGTGAAGGAGGAGGGGGTGAGGAGGATTTTCTCTTTTTGCCGCGAGGAGAGGGGGGTGGGGGAGGAGGGGTCGGTGAGATATACCAGGTAGACTCGGAAGAAACAAGAAGAAGAAGAAGAAGAAGAAGGCGAAGGGGAAGAAACGGCGTAAGGAGATAGAGGAGAAAATGGTGACAGAGAAGGTGAAGAAGGGGGAGAAGAGGGAGGAGAAGATGGGATAGGCACGGATTCAAAAAGGTGGCTGGAGGGTGAAGAAAATGGTAAAGGAGAAGAAGAACGAGAAGAAGAAGCGGAAGAAGAAGAAGAAGAAGAAGAAAAAAGCGCGGCGAGAGAGGGTTCGGGTAGCGCGTTGATAGGGGGTCTCGGTGCTACCCCGCCAGACGCGTGGGGATGTCGTAACGCGTCATTCTCTTCCGGTTGAGTGGGCGACGGTTCCCGGTTTAACCGCACGGAAGGAGGAGGAGGAGGAGGAGGAGGAGGAGGAGGATGATGGCGCGTTTGACTTTCCCAACCCGCCAGAAGGGGGCTGATCGCTACTCCGTGTTTGGCGGCGACGTGTTCTCTCATCCTGCTATGTCTGGAGTAAGAGATGGAACAATACAGACACGGAAAGCGTGGCTGTTCGGTTTCGGGCGCATGGTATTTAGAAGGCTGCAGAAGAATCTCGGGTTCGGACCCGTGAACTTTTCTGTAATGCCTGTACATATTGCTACTTCTGGTATAACTCGCACCGCACGAGTTACATTTATAAAACCCTTTTTCTTTCCCTTCACCCGATCTATTTCGCTGCGGTCCCATGATTCGCGCACGCGCGCGCTACGCGCGAGCGCACACACACACACACACAAGCGCTACCCTAACCCTAACCTTAACCCACAGACAAGCGCGCCAATGCGCGCGCACTACACACACACAGACAAGCGCACCAACGCGCGTGCACTACACACACTACACACAATTATATATATATTAAAATATAGTTATATAGTAGTTATACGGCGGTTATACAGTAAAATATAGTTCTAGAGTTTTTATAAAATATTTTTATAATAGAGCTATACAGTAGTTATAGAGTAGTTATAAAACGGGACAATTCCATTTAAAACAGAAAAAAAATAAAAGAATCATCTCGGATCGTGCGAAGAAAAAGATGTCGCAAACACACAGACACAAAAGTTCAGCGGGTTGACCACATCCGGTTCAGCAGGCAGGCAGGCAGGCAGGCAGGCAGGCAGGTAGGTAGGGTTGAAAAGAATAAGAAAGTTCCACAAAAGTTCAGCGGGTTGACCACACGCAGTTCGGCAGAATACGAAACAATAAAAAAGTTCCACAAAAGTTCAGCGGGTTGACCACACGCAGTTCAGCGGAATAACAAAGAATATAAAAGTTCCACAAAAGTTCATTTTGTTCACAGCATCGAGTCCAGCGGGTGGGTTGACAGGTTCGGTCATGGTTGAGGGTGGGAGGAGAAGGTAGTAGGGGAGGCGCGATGAACGACACGGTTCTTCTTTTTCATTTTTCGTTTCACTTTTTCACAAACATCTCGGGTAAAGATTTTTTTTTTTTTTAATTTTTCTCTCGCCCCTTTACCAGTTGGTCGGTGGTAGGATGCTGAGACCACCGTGTCGAATAAAAAAGACAAAGTTTTTCTTTTCTTCTTCTCCTCTCTCTCTCTCTCTCTCTCTCTCTCGCTCTCTCTCTCTCTCTATCCCCACACGCTGTCAGCCAGGGCGCTAACCAACCGATCATAACGCAATCACACAACACACACTGATTCCCAGACCTGCCAGGCCGCTAACCAACCGATCATAACGCAATCACACAACGCTCCAACACACAGACCCCCATCCACCATAACGCAATCAATCATCCCCACCCGACAACCTGAACCGCCAACCCAAACACCCCGGGGGCGGAGCCAAGGAGCTCACCCACCACCGGGGGGTGGAGCCAAGCCGCTCACCCACCACCGGGGGGCGGACCAAGGGGTGGACCCGAGGCGGACCCCAGCCGGCCCGGAGCCGCGGCGCCTTGAGCCGAGGCGCCTTGAGCCGAGGCGCCTTGAGCCGCGGCGCCTTGAGCCGGGGCGGGGTGAATAACTAGCGCCCTCCACTACTATTATTTTATCAGCAACATTCATGATCATTTTGTTTAATGTTTGAAGACGATATGCGGTTGTATGTAGTGGTTATACATTTGGTGGGGACAATCCGTTTATGGAGAAACAGAGCCTATCCATGGAGTGCTACGCCCCTGCGCAAAGATTTGTGTTTTTAAATTGTCTCGGAGGGGGGAAAAACAGCATCCAGAAGCCGCAGGTCTTAGCACCTCCAAAACTAGAAGCCGCAGGTCTTAGCACCCCCAAAACTAGAAGCCGCAGGTCTTAGCACCTCCAAAACTAGAAGCCGCAGGTCTTAGCACCCCCAAAACTAGAAGCCGCAGGTCTTAGCACCCCCAAAACTAGAAGCCGCAGGTCTTAGCACCCCCAAAACTAGAAGCCGCAGGTATTAGCACCCCCAAAACTAGAAGCCGCAGGTCATAGCACCCCAAAAACTAGAAGCAGCAGGTCTTAGCACCCCAAAAACTAGAAGCCGCAGGTTTTAGCACCCAAAAAAACTAGAAGCCGCAGGTCTTAGCACCCCAAAAAACTAGAAGCCGCAGGTCTTAGCACCCCAAAAACTAGAAGCCGCAGGTTTTAGCACCCCAAAAACCAAACATTTTGGCACAAAAACAACAAAAGCCACAAGTCTTAGCACCCCCAAAACTAGAAGACGCAGGTTTTAGCACCCCAAAAACCAAACATTTTGGCACAAAAACAACAAAAGCCACAAGTCTTAGCACCCCCAAAACTAGAAGACGCAGGCTTTAGCACCCCAAAAACCAAACGTTTTGGCACAAAAACAACAAAAGCCACAAGTCTTAGCACCCCAAAAACTAGAAGACGCAGGCTTTAGCACCCCAAAAACCAAATGTTTTGGCACAAAAACAACAAAAGCCACAAGTCTTAGCACCCCCAAAACTAGAAGACGCAAGTTTCAGCACCCCCAAAAACAAGCTTCAAGTTCTGACACTCGAAAAATTTGGAAGCCATAAGTTTGGGCACTGCAAAAAATGAATTTGCGTCGTGTTCCGGAAAATGAGCACCCCTGCAGTAACTAGACTTCAAACATGACCATCAACATCATCACTGTCAACAGTTGTTCATGACACTTACAGCATATTAGCACCCCTGCAGTAACTAGACTTCAAACATGACCATCAGCATCATCACTGTCAACAGTTGTTCATGACACTTACAGCATATTAGCACCCCTGCAGTAACTAGACTTCAAACATGACCATCAACATCATCACTGTCAACAGTTGTTCATGACACTTACAGTATATTAGCACCCCTGCAGTAACTAGACTTCAAACATGACCATCAGCATCATCACTGTCAACAGTTGTTCATGACACTTACAGTATATTAGCACCCCTGCAGTAACTAGACTTCAAACATGACCATCAGCATCATCACTGTCAACAGTTGTTCATGACACTTACAGTATATTAGCACCCCTGCAGTAACTAGACTTCAAACATGACCATCAACATCATCACTGTCAACAGTTGTTCATGACATTTACAGTATATTAGCACCCCTGCAGTAACTAGACTTCAAACATGACCATCAGCATCATCACTGTCAACAGTTGTTCATGACACTTACAGTATATTAGCACCCCTGCAGTAACTAGACTTCACACATGACCATCAACATCATCACTGTCAACAGTTGTTCATGACACTTACAGCATATTAGCACCTCTGCAGTAACTAGACTTTTGGTCAAGCACATCCTTGAAATTCACCAAGTCTTTCAGTCGACAGGGAATGGGTAACTGGTCAATTCTCGCTGCACGCCCGGGCTGACAGCCGACACTGCGTGACACGGCCAGCCGAGCCAGCTGTTGCAGAGGGGTAGGGGTGTGAGCCGCCTCCTTCACGAGTTCATAGCATCTCTTTAGGTCTTCACTCTCCTCTGCCTTTCTCTCTACCTCCACATCGTTTGCAACAGCAACCAGTTGTTTGTGGGAGTACGCTCCGCACGCCAGAGTCAAGTCTACAAGATCCGGGAGATTGTACGTGAAAGAACACCTCAAAGCGCAGTTGCTTGGGAATGTGTGGAACATTCTGCCTTGCCTCAGGGGACAATCAATCCAATATACAAACCCTTCTAGCGACCTTGTTACCATGTCTCTTTGGAACGGCGCCAAACCTGCGGCCAGCAAAAGACGCACCATCTCTATCTTTTGTGCTTTGCTGAAGCAACTTACCACTGCCGAGAACAGTAAGGAGTTGTGGAACTTGTCCAGAATGTACACAGAGGGATCCATGCGATCCAGTAAAGCCTTCACTGTGTCCATTTTAACATAGTGGACGGCTTTATGAAGAAATTCACGGAGACATGGCAACTCTGTGCTTCCGTCGCAAAGTGCCAGGGCAAGGTGGAACCACCTTCTGTCCTTGTCAACATCCAGGTGCAGTTCCAAGATCCTCTCCAGCACAAAACGGTTTTGACAGCGCCTGTAGTGCTTCAGAACGTAAGCCACCTTTTTGTTCCTGATCAACAGGGCGTAGTCCCACAGGCCCCGCTTCTCACAGGCTCCACTCAGACCAATGCTATTCTTCAGTTCATGAAGCTTATAATCATACCTGCAGATATCTTTAGTGATAGGGTAGGCTGCCAGGATAGCGGCCCCTGCGGAGAAGGACCCTCCTTGCTCTTCTGGTTTATTAACCACAAATAGGAGGGACTTCACGTTTTCAGGGTCAAGATCCAGAGAAGGCATTGAGGCGATTGTTTCAACCAGGTCCCAATCTTTGAAGACCACAGCCAGGACAAAGGCCAGGTTGGCATGACCGTTGTCCACACACCACTGCTTTGCCCTGGACACCACACTCGCTGGACAACATTTTACTAAAAGTAATACATATCGAGCTAGCTCCCCGTTTCTTCCCTTGCAGGTCTTGACCCACAGAGCAGCCAATGGAGCAATATCCGACCTGCAGGAATCATCCACGATAAACTGGACCACACACGCTACAGCTAGCGGCATTGCATCCTGGGAAAAACGTTCCTGCTTTTCTATTATCACACGGTAAAGATTGAACAGCACAGTCCATTTTTTCACCTTGAGCAAAACATGATTGAGAATATGGACTTCAACCCAATCAAAGTCAGAAATGATTTGCCCTTTCTTGTTTTCACAAATTTTGTCTATGAAGTCTGGCCTCTCTGTTGCCGCACAGGTGTAGGCATATTTTATATCACCCCAGGCTGCAAAACATCTGTGATGCTCCATGCGTTTCTTACACAAGGCCAAAAAACAGTCTGGATAGTTAAATTTCAGGCTCTTCTGAATGGTCTCTCTGAACATCGCCAAGCAGGTGTCCAATCGAGCACGATAGGTGACCGTGTACTTTTCCTTTTTCTTTGGGAACCAGTTTATAAATGCTACCACTAGTACCAGGCTGGGATTTCCCAATGACTGGGCAGCCTTCCCCTCCCATTGTGCTGGCTGGGAGCAAGAGGCTGAATGTGGATCTGGTGGATCACATGGAAGGTCCTGAAACAGAACAGGAAAACAATAAGAATATGCATGGTGAAGAGAAAGAACATGCATTCTCTTGAACTGACCTGTTACCATGATCTTACAACAGGCGCACAGCAACAATGTGTATGGTACTGATGGTATGAAAGAGTGAGTGAAAGAGGGAATTGTGGAATGAATGAAAAGAAGGAATACAAATTATTGAATACAAAAAACAACAATGTGTATGGTGAGATGGAGAAAATACATTGTGGTAGAAACGGAGCCATTACCATAATCACTGAACAGGAAACAGAACAGGAGTACCATAGACTTGAAACAGAAAGGAATGGATAACCGATGATCCTGAAACAGAACAGGGGATACGGATTAAACATGAGAATGGAAACAGAAACAGGGACTGGATGTACACATGATCCTGAAACAGAACAGGGACTGGATTACCATGAGAACTGAAACAGAACAGGGACATGGATTGACCATGATCCTGAAACAGAACAGGGATACGTGGATTACCATTATCCTGAAACAGAACAAGGAGAGATGGATTACCATGATCCTGAAACAGAACAAGGAGAGATGGATTACCATGATCCTGAAACAGAACAAGGAGAGATCCATTATCATGATCCTGAAACAGAACAGGGACTGATGGATTACCATGATCCTGAAACAGAACAGGGACTGATGGATTACCATGATCCTGAAACACAACAGGGACTGGATTACCATGATCCTGAAACAGAACAGGGACTGATGGATTACCATAATCCTGAAACAGAACAGGGACTGGTGGATTAATAAACTCCTGAAACAGAACAGGCAAGCAATTTTCATAACAAAGGTGAATATGAAGAACGCACATCCTGTACTGTGATTGACCTTTTATCCTAAAACTAATAAAAACACACCAGGTAAATAATATCATGCTAAGTTAACAAGGGTGCTGCAGAGAAATGGAAACATTTTATTCACTGCTCTTGCTCACCCAAAGATCTTCCCTCAACACCAAGCTATTTCCCTTCTCTTCTACCTGCTTTTTCAACTCAAAGTTAAAGTCCAATAGGGCATTTGCCACGAGTGTTCGTTCTCTATACTAGACTACTAATTTGCCCGCACTCGTTCTGCCCGAGTTACGCTGACCTTTCTAATTCAACTCTCTAAAACTCAACTCAGATGAAATTGTCAAGGTCGATCCTCACGTGGCAAATGCCCTATTACCCTTACAATATTAACATTTAATTTTGCTTTTGCAGAGGATATTGTCTGTTGGAGGCGAGACCTTTAAAAAAACCACTTTTATGAACGGTTAATAAATCACCTCCCTTACACTGAAATGATACACATGAACATGTTCATTACTCCATCGAAGGAATAAGTCGCTTCAGTTGTCTATTCCATATAAATTGCATATGGAAAATATGCATGAACCTTTTTGATATTTTAGGCAGAGACTCTGACTGAATACAGGTCCTACAGCACAGCCCCCTGTCATGGTGCTCGATCACAGGACATCAAAATCCTGTGCTTGTGTCTTGAATACCTTACTACAAGTGACTGAATACAGGTCCTACAGCACAGCCCCCTGTTATGGTGCTCGATCACAGGACATCAAAATCCTGTGCTTGTGTCTTGAATACCTTACTACAAGTGACTGAATACAGGTCCTACAGCACAGCCCCCTGTCATGGTGCTCTATCACAGGACATCAAAATCCTGTGCTTGTGTCTTGAATACCTTACTACAAGTGACTGAATACAGGTCCTACAGCACAGCCCCCTGTTATGGTGCTCGATCACAGGACATCAAAATCCTGTGCTTGTGTCTTGAATACCTTACTACAAGTGACTCAATACAGGTCCTACAGCACAGCCCCCTGTCATGGTGCTCGATCACAGGACATCAAAATCCTGTGCTTGTGTCTTGAATACCTTACTACAAGTGACTGAATACAGGTCCTACAGCACAGCCCCCTGTTATGGTGCTCGATCACAGGACATCAAAATCCTGTGCTTGTGTCTTGAATACCTTACTACAAGTGACTCAAACATATTCTTAACTCTACTCCTTCACTTTAAAGGGGCACCCTGTACGGATGAGTTTTTGCCAGAAACACGTCGAGATCACCAGGAAAACACCCTTTACAGAGATCGTAACACTCACTTTGCTCTGGTTTCCCATAAATCAAACAGTCAAATCGGCGATTCCTCCTTTGGTGGAGGTGCTGGAAGTCAAATTCTTTCAATGGCCGCCTGAGTTCAGACCAAATCTTTTGCACAAAATTTTCACAATACAAACCTTTTAAAAAAAATGTTATACAGTTTAAGCTAAAGGGAGTTTCAACTCACAACAAAGAAATAGTTCCAATTTTCCCCGCTGCACAACAAAAAAAGAAAAAAGCTTCAACCACAATGAGTGACCTCCATCCACCCCATCCAAAATGGCTACTCTCTCCGGCAACTCTGCCAAGGAGGAATCGCTGTTTTTGACGGTTTGATTTCTAGGAAACCAGAGCAAAGTTGAGTGTTCCGATCCTTGAAAAGGCTGTCTTTTTCTGGTGATCTCGACGTGTTTCTTGCAAAAATTCATCCATCAGGGTCCACCTTTAACCAAAAGTTTGACATGTTGTTTAGATATCGTGGGGTGCCAGCAAGAGCTGCTTACCCTTATCTCAAAAGAATGAATTAAAAATGGTGTTTAACGTCCTCCGGTCTGAAACAGACACATATGGGACATTAGTAGATATATATAGATGGTGGGAACGGATCCTGGAGGCAATGCCTGGAGGCAGTGCAACTCCAGGAAAGTCCCAAATTTTTAACGATACAGATGTATAAACTGCTGTAGTATAATCTCAAAAGAAAAAACGAAAAATTGTGTTTTACTGTGCCTCTCGGTCTGGAACGACACATATGGGACATTTGTAGATACAAACACGGTGGGAACAATACTGGAGGCAATGCCCGGAGGCAGTGCAACCCCCCGCCCCACCACAGTCCTGATTTTTTAACAATACAGATAATGTGTAGCGGTAACCACGCCTCGGTTAAACCTCATCGGCTATGGTACCGCCACAATTACTATTTATAATCTCAAAAGAAATATTGAAGGCAGAGACAGTTGTCGCAGACATCCCCGGAATAAAACATTACAAAATGTATATGATGACAGAAACATTGGACTTGTAAGAGTTGCATTGTCTTCAACTTGAGAATAGGGAATGTTCGGAAATAGCCAAGGGACATAATTTTGCGATTTATGCGAGAGACCTTTCGTTAATTGGTAGAACAAACACCACAGGGAATGTTCGGGAAATAGCCAGGGGACATAATTTTGCGCTTTGCGTGAGTGACTCTTCCATTAATTGGTAGGACAAAACACACACCAATAGAAAATGTTCGCAAAATAGCAAAAGGGACATAATTTTGCGGTTGGTGGCAGTTACCTTTCAGTAATGGGTTAGGACAAACACACGAATATAGAAACTGTTCACGAATAACACAAAGGGACATAATTTTGCGGTGGGGGTGGTGCGGGATTTGTGCGCATGGCCTTTCATTAATTGGTAGGACCAACACAACAAATAGGAACGTGTTCACGAATCGCCAAAGGGACATTGAATTTGCGGTTTGCGTGAGTGACCTTTCATTAATTAGTAGGACAAACAAAACAATAGGAAATGTTCACGAATAACAAAGGGACATAATTTTGCGGTTTGTGCGAGTGACCTTTCATTAATTAGTAGGACAAACGCCTTGTGGGTAACAATCTGATTCTGTAGTAAAAAACAAAATATATATATATTCTTTTTTTTCCGAAAATTGTCTATTGCCAAAATCTCCCTCA
>CM065705.1:6746808-6772237 GCA_017654935.2 Phymorhynchus buccinoides | reverse complement strand
CCTGAGCGGCCCTGCGGTGCTATGCAATTGTCAGCGCCTTTATTTTTTTTAAAGATTATTAATCTAAAATGTATTAACCTTCGCGCCAAAAGTCGCATTTTAAAACCACAGTGATTCACACACCTATGTCATTCAAAGACATCAAATTTGGGGTCTGTTATCCAAAGACCCCTTTTGTCTTAGGTTTTTTTGGGAAGTAAGGATAGACCTTATGAAATATATGTCACAGGAGAAGTCCCAACAATACTGCAGATGGATTTTGTTTCCGTCCAGGGTAAACGTTTTGGGCTGAAATATGGCTGGCGGTTTGAAAGGGTTAAGAGTTGTTGTTGGGTTTTTTACCTTCAGAATATTAACGAGTTTGAAAGAACCGAGTTCGACGTCAACACGGAACCGTACTAATGTAAGTTCGGTGACGTCAAACAGATGAATAGTTACGTTAAAGACACACTGACGCCACCACGATTAAGTCCCTTGGTGTTTTTTTCTGGGTATCTGTGACCCATATACAAATGTCCTGCAACTTCAAATGGAGGCTGCTCTTTAAAAATGATGTTTCCTATTTCAATTTGGGGGCATTTGTATGGGAAGTCCAACCTGGTCAAAACGAGGATTTTTTTGTTGTCTTTGGTACCAGCCAGAGATTGTAGTGTGAGAGAGGGAAAAACCACGTGAAAAACCCGTGATTTTGACAACGCGATTGTTGTGATCTCTTTAGAGTTGTTGTTGGGGGTTTTCCTTCAGAATATTAACGAGCTTGAAAGCACAGTTTGGACGTCAACACATGTTGATGACAGCTGCTTTTTTTTAAATTTTAATTAAGATATCTAACTTTATGAGACACCCCCCCCCCCCCCCCCCCCCCCCCACCCCCTCCCCCACTTCCCACGGAATATTAACGATTTTCCTCTATTATATCCAAAATAAACACAGACTTATCAAAATCTGACAGCCAGTCACCCTGACTCTCTCGGTGAGTTTTCTTCAACAAGCTGTTGTGTGTTTAATTTCTTTGCTCCTTAACATGTACACTAGAGTTGAGGAACCGGTTCACAAATCCGAACCGGTTTTCCCCTCTTCGAACCGGTCTTTTCGAACAGGTGTTTTTTAAACCATTTCTTGCATCAGTAGTTTCACCTATGCAAACAACATAGGCTATTATTTGTCAGAATATTCACACACACGCACACACACACACGCGCGCACACTCATACACACACACTCAACTCAAAACTCAGGCTCAACTCAAAACATTATTAATGATGAGGCCATCTGTCCGTGTCAAAGGAAGGTGAGGGTAGGGTGTGGTTAAAAAATATAATATAATCATAGGAAAAATAATTAAACCAAAGCAAAAACGAAACGTCATAATGGCGGTTGGAGTGTGAAGGATGGTGGCACATTCACAACGCAATGAACCAGCTTTGAGAATAATCAAATATGTAGCGGGATGAGAAGGAATAAAAAGAAAAGTACAATAATCTTAATTGTGTACATGAACAGATAGATAAACAAAATGAGAAGAGAAAAATCTTTCACAATGGAAGGAAAAATGTCACTGACACGCGCGCGAACACACACACACTCACATGCGGCGCTCGCTCGCATGTACGCACGCACGCACACACACACTCGCGCATGCATGCACATACACACATTCTCTCTCTCTCTCTCTCTCTGATTTTGATTACGCTTCCACAACATGGGATATGACAAGTAAAAACTGTCTTAAACCCTTAGGAAGCATTTTACAGGCGTTCCATCAAACTTATACTTCTAAAATCATCTTCCCTACAAGTTCATGACTACAAAACACTAAACATTCTTCCATTCCAATTCAGATGTCAATTTAACAAAGCAGTCTTTCTTTATAAGATAGTCAACGGACTCGCTCCAATTACGAAATAAAAATAGAATACAACTGCCCCGTCCGAGAACTGATCTTTTTATGACATCTTTGATATACTCGGGCGGTAAACAATGGAACGAAATTCCGGACTATATTAAAACAAAAAGTACCTTGGCATCATTCAAAAGCTGTTATCATGACTATTTATTCAAACAATTGTAATAGTTGTTTCTTGTTTTAACAGTATGTCATTAACAGTGTGTGATTGCCTCCACCTGTCTCTCTCTCTCTCTCTTCTCTGATAATTATGTTCTGCCACGCACCCGAATTGACCTTTTGAAAGCAAGTTTTTCTTTCTCAGGGCCACACGTTTGGAATTCACTTTCTTCAGTTGTTAAAGCAAGTTATTCAGTATCAAATTTCAAATATAACCTGCGTGGACATCTCCTCAACTCCATTCAATAAAACTGTATGATCACTCAATGCACCACACAAGAACAATCTTTGTAGGTTTAGACTGATTGTGTAACTTTGTTTTTCTGATTTTTCTTTAAAACATTTGATTGATGTTAAGCTGCTTATATGTAATTGTTCTTTTCTGATTATTTTGCTTATTTCATTGACATTAAACTACTTGTGTTATGATATTAGACATGGTGACAGTAGTAGTAGTAGTAGTAGTAGTAGTAGTAGTAGTAAGTAGTAGTAGTAGTAGTAGTAGTAGTAGTATGTAGTAGAATGGTGGTGGTGGTGTGGTGGCGATGGTGGTAGTAGCAGTAATAGTAGTAGGAGTGTCAATGGTAGTAGAAGAAGTAAATTATGGTGGAAATAGTGTTGTGTTTCTAGTGTTGTTTTCTTAAAATAATGTTTATGTTTGTTTATTTGATCGTTTGGTTTTCTGTTTTGCTTGTTCTTATTACTGATGTTGATGCTCTGCCTATCATGTCACTGTTGTATTTCTGCTACTGTGTGTTGTTTCTGCTGATTGTTCTATGTTTCAATATTCGTTTATAGTATTATTATGTAGTAGTAGTAGTAGTAGTAGTAGTAGTAGTAGTAGTAGTAGTAGTAGTAGTAGTAGTAGTAGTAGTAGTCGTTAGTGTGATGGCGATGGTGGGTGGTAATAGTAAGTAGGTAGGTAGGAGTAGGTAATGGTAGTAGAAGTAATTTGTGGTGGAAGTAGTGGTTTTTGTCCTTTTTTTTGTTTGTTTATTTGGTCGGTTGGTTTTTCTGTTTTTCTTGTTCTTATTACTGATGTTGATGCTCTGCCAACCATGTCACTGTTCGCATTTCTGCTACTGTTTGCTGTTTCTGTTGACGATTTTTCTGTGTCTCAATGTTGGTTTATAGTATTAGTTATATGTTGCATGCTTAGAATCAAGGACAGAATGGAAGACTAGGCCCAGCCTAAATTCTTATCCTTGTAAAATAAAGTGTCTGAAGTCCTCTCTCATAAGTCTCTTGTGTGTTGTGTGTGTGTGTGTGTGTGTGTGTGTGTGTGTGTGTGTGTGTGTGCGTGCGTGCATATGGTTAGACGTACGTTTATGAATGTGTTATGATTCATGTTACATGTTGTTCTTGTTCCTTTGATTTAATTGTTATATCTGACTGTTATAGTATTTGTAGTATTGTGACTCCTTTGCATATTACTGTTTTATTATTATTATTATATTATTATTATTATTGGTGTTACAATTTCGTCGTTCTTTTGCTGTCGTGTTTAATGATGATGTTATAATATTGCTGTTTGTTTGTCTATTCATTTTTGTTCAATGTTGCTTGTTTATTATGTTATTTGTTTGAAGACCTGATGAAAAGAAGTGTTGCTATGCTTATTCAGTTCATCCTCATTAAACATTTCAAGTTCAAGTTCTCTCTCTCTCTGCGTTTTGTTTTTTTGTAGTGAAATAAAATTTTCTAGATATATTTCCTTTGTTATGAGCGAAACTCCTTTAGATAAACTGTATAAAATTAAAAATAATAAAAATAAAATGGCTTGTATTGTTGAAAATTTGTGCAAATGATTTGGTCTAAACGCAGGCAGCCATTAGAAAAGAGATGGCACACGCCTTCTCTTTGGGTGTGAAATAATTTGACTTCCAGCACCTCCGCCAAGGAGGAATCGCCAATTTGATTTAGGAAACCAGAGCAAAGTGAGTGATGCAATCTTCTTGTTTTCATGGTGATCTCGACGTGTTTCTTGCAACAAAAACTCATCCGTCAGGGTCGCAACAGTTTCACACGCCAGCCATATTTCAGCCAAAAATGTCCATTAAAGTTATCTGGGTATATAATAAAATCCATCTGCAGTGGGGATTCTTCTGTGACCTGTATAAAAAAAAAAGGTCTATCCTTACTTCACAAAACAAAAACAATAGGGTCTTTGGATAATAGACCCATTTTTGATGCCTCATAGTGACATAGGTCACTGTGGTGCTAAAATGCGAATTTGACGGTGAAAGGGTTAAAGAAATTTCAGCCCAGCTTTCCAGAAGAGCAGTTGCCTCCTCTGCATGCTGTCTGTGATGATCAAAGTCAAACACCAGTGACGAGCATTCATTATACATTTCATTTTGCCAAGTTAACTAATGTACGTCATCATATCAAAACTGTCACCGTTTGTTCTAAGTTATAAGTGTGTTGTAAGCATGTCATCACTTGTTTTAACATTTCTATAGCGCCTTTCTATAATTTTTTTTAACACTTTTGTGAAGTCTGAAAAGGCTAGGCTAACGATGGTGAGCCATTCAATGAAAGAGTGGCAGATTTCTTAGATCACAATCAACATATCAGTCAGTCAATCCAATCAATCAGTCAATCAGACACCAAGTCAGTCATCTAGCTTTTATTGTCATTAGAATTTAGATGTACAAGTTTTGACATTTGCTTCTTTTCACAAGAGCAATGCAAAAGAAACACACACACACACAACAAAAAAATAAATCCCAAAACAGTAAAATAAAAGGAGGTAAAAATTAAAAATATATTCAGGGGAATGTAACAGGCACTACAACAATACTCAATATCACCAGTGAACACACACACATACACAGGCACACAACACACACACACACACACACACACAACACACCACGACACCTATCTCATGACGTTAATAAAGGATTTGGAATATAAAAATATTAATTCATCTAAAACACACCAAATCAAATTAACTTTCACATATTTGAAACCAGACTAGACTTAAAACAAAAAAAGAAAGAAAAAAACACCACCACCATCAGCAGCAGGAGAACCACAACCTGTCATGTACTGAAACCAGTAAAACAGAAAAAAGACACCAAAAAAAAAACAACGAAATAAACCACCACCATAACAAACAAGACGAGAACCCAGTCATGTCATCTGATATACCTGCTACGACCAGCAAAATCAGTGTTCATTCTCACCCACAGATAATAAAGAAAAGGAAATAAAGTAAATAACCACCACCATAACAAACACGACGAGAACCCAGTCATGTCATCCGATATGGCTGGTACCCACGTGTCGTCATATCCGGCCACAAGGAGCACGCCATATTATGGGAGACCGCCATCTTAGTCAGTAACCTTTTTTTTTTTTAAATGCCAGATCGATGCTGCGTATTTGGCTGTTTCCAATTCGAAACTTATCTAAACTGTATTTATAACATCTGGATGTTTTCTTTACACATTTAGATAACATTTACACTTTGCTTACACACAAATAAGGACTAAGATGGCGACACTTCCGTTGGAAGGGTCGAGATGCGCACGCAGGTGGGGGGGGGGAGCCATACCTGCTACGACCAGTAAAATCAGAGACGCGCCACCCAATTAAAAAAAAAAATGTACATGCAATTTTTGTGACTGATAAGGAAGGGGAGGTAAATTCTGACCAAATGACAACTTTTTTCGTTGCAACTGGGTTTAACGTGGGCTAAACGTGGGTTTAACGAGAGACCCCCCCAAAATATACCCAAGTCCCATTCTTCAAATCTCGAGGCATATTTGGTGCGCTGATCCTGACTCTGATTTTGAAGATAGAAGTAGCACTGAAAATGACATAGCATCCAGGGCAGGCACTCAGGCCAGAGCCTGACCATTTTTGCCTTTAAAAGCAACAACAAACAAGTGCAACGCCGGGCGGCTGCAAAGTCCCCTCACAGCATCGCCGAGCTACTCCGAAATCGGAATGTGTCGGCTGTACACATACGTAAGAATGCATCAAAACAGCACGTAAGTACATAAAAACGCATCAAAACAGCACGTAACTGAATAGTTTTTTTTATATATAGCCTTGGGGTTCGGACCCGTGATTTGAGCGCGCGCGATCATGCGCACACGCGCGCACAGAAAAATTCATGACAACTGTGTTATAGACCATTCATCAAGAAATGTTGTGAAAAAAACTGCATTGAAATACATGCAAAACTTCGCGAGATATTAGCGATTATGTGTTTTGGGGTTTGAACCCCGTAACTGGCGCGACCTTGACCTTAATGTCAAACTAAATACATCAGTGGATAGCTTGCATCTTGGCAAACTAGTATACCAAATTTGATGATGATAGACTGAATAGTTTTTGAGAAAAACGGACGAATAGCCGGACGGACGGACGGACGGAGGCACGCCGCCGCACCACAATGGTTTAACACCCATGTCACTAAAAGGCATCAAAACAGGACCTCGGGTCCTCATCAGCCGCGCGTCTGGCCTCAGTCACGGTGTCGCCGAAGGTTTTGAAACAGCAATCGGGGTGGTACTCCACTATTTTGCGAACGTTCGTCACAAGCAGCCCTTCCTCCAGGTACCAGCGCAAGAGAGGGGTGATAAGCATGATGTTCTTAGCCCAGTAGCTCGCGATGAGAGCGCGTCTGGGACGAGGCAGTAGGTTGTGACGTTCGGCGTACTGTTTCATGAAGTCACTCAAATCTTCTCTACCTACCGTAGCGTTCTTGAAGATGGGTTGGAACTCTCGGAACCGTTCCTTTTTGTCATCGGGGACGTGTATGTCGCATTCCACAATCCCGAAGAGCGTCCCCTTTTTAACGGCTTCGATGACCGACTGGGTGTTAACGTCCCGACCGTCGTGTTTGAAGGGCGATTTCACCCTTTGACAGCGTTCTTTCAAAAAAACGCGAACATCGGGACGCGAGCGTTTGAATCGCTTCCAGTGACACTCGCGCATTTCGACGACGGTGACACCCAGGCTGCGGAGATACCGAGTATTTTCTTCCGTCTCCTCGCGAAGCTCCGTGAAGGGTTTGTTGTCCCACGGACGGTGAGTCAATCCCCGCGTGACCTCACAGCTATGCCCGTGGAAGAGGCAGCCAACAAACTGAAACGCGGTATTACGCTCGGAATCCCACCCGTCTACGGGAAGGCCGTGTTTTCCGAGGCGCTTCTCGGGACCGTTAAACTTGTGATGCACGCGGATGTTTTCGGTTTCCGCTACCCACGTCAACCATTGGCGAGCCTGCACACCGTATGGATCGACTTTCTCAGCACGAAATTTGTTGTCTTTGCGGCGTCTGATGGGGTGCTGGGTGGGCATGTCTCTCGTGATGGACCACAGATACAAGGCGTTACTATCGAAGCCCACCACGCTTTTCACCGTTTTAGGTCCATGGCGAAGGGGCGTTTCGTTTTTGGCCAAGTAGCGGTGGAATACGATCGACGGCCCGCCTACGATGTTTTCCCTCAACTTTTCATGGAGGTCTTTATGTTTTTCTCCGATAAGGGAGAAATATACCTCAGGAGCAAGAGTGGAAAATAGGTACTTTAGACACAACCCGGGAATACCTACCGAATCCTTCAGCATGTCCAGCTTCAGGGTCTGGTAGAACGCTATCTGTTTTTCTAGAGCCTGTAAGAACGGCACGGTGTCTTTGTCGTTGTAATACACCAGGAAGTCGCGCAAAGTGCGCATACCTTTTTCCTCCCAGACCCTCTGACAAGTGGCGTAATCTTCGTCCGAAATGTCCGAGTCTTTCAGAGAACTGCGGAAAGCTTCCTGGGGCGGAAGGGAGGTTTCTTCCAACTTCCGGATGTCGGTGACCCTTACCCTCCTCAACACCGAAGGCTTTCAGGTAGGCCGCGTAGCTAAACCCCGGCGCAAGAAAGAATTTCACATCCAGGAACCTTAGTTTTCTGGTGGAAATGCATTTGAAAACGTTGTTGGTTTTCAACACAAACAGATCTTCACCGCGCGGTTGTTGTTTTTTTACCCGAGCCTCTTCTGCGACATTTTCCCGGTGGTCCTCAACCGGCGCCTCCGAGGTGAAATACCGAAAGAGGTAGGGTTTCACGAGATTGATGTCATAATCGGCGCTATTGAATCCTACCACGGGCAAGCTCATGAGGTAGTTGTCTAAAACGCGCCGGAGGTACTTTCCGCCCCGACAGGGTCGGTCGTCCTCCTCGGGACGCATGTCCTCAATGGCGGCGTAGCTGTCTCGGAACTGATGTCGCAGAATGGCGTAAGAGGCATCCGATATTTGCGTCAGGTAGTCGAGCCATTCGTCAACGAGTTCCTGAGGATCCCCTCTAGACACGAAACATCGCGGTTCCGTGAAACCCTCGACGTTGCTGCACATGCTGACGCTGAGAGGCACGTGTTCAGACACGTACCGCGTGTCATCGGTATCCCTTCGCTCCCCATCCTCGGGCGGGACCAACATGGCCTCAAAGTCGTACGTGGCCCTGTGGGGAAACACGTAACCTTCGGGCGGTGTCGGTATCTGGTTATCGGCCAAAATCTCCAAAGGACTCGAAGGCACCTGATAAACCCCGCCGGGATACCGATCCTCGGAGATGACCCCCTTTTCGCAAGTTTTCCAGTGACGCTGACACATGAACAATTTCGGCCAGAGCTTCCCGCAACTCGGACAGGAGAATGCCTCGCACGCTGCACGAAGGTTTTTGATATACATGAAATGATTCTTGTATTTATAACAGAACTCTCATTTTAGACCGGTCGGTCGACGCGAAACTGGATCTGAGTTTGGGGCATAGGTACTTCCCGTCATCATCCATTTCGAAGACGTCGATAGACACGTCATAGCGATGTTCGATGGCGGGGATTTCTTGAAGAGTGACCCCCGCGAACCCGTTGGCGGGGCCATTGCTCCACCGTCGGAACAAATTCAGGGTCGGACCCTCCAAGGCGTCGACGGGATGTTTGTTACGCAGAGCCAAACACCGAAAAAGACACAGGTTATCGTTATAGCGACGCCCCGTCTTCGGGTTGTTGACGAGGGTCTCAACGCCTCGGTGTTTGGTGAGCGAAGATGGGAGCGGAAGAGTCAAACCCCCGATGGGGTAGGGGATGACCTTGTCCGCGTAGAAAGTGGTCCCCACGATGGAGACGAAGACCCATTTAGAGTCAGGGCTGTGATCGGTGGCGAACCGAATGTGGTCTCTTTCCTCCAAGTCTCGGATGAATCCGAGCATGTCAGCCTCTGACTGGATAAGAACAGGGTGTAGGAACGCTCGAGAGTTGTTCCTACAGGAGTGAAAGAACCGGATCTCCCCCGTCTCTCGATTCTCCAGCAAGAAACTATGCGAATAGTTCAGCTTGAACCGCCATCTTTGTGCGTCAAAAAGAGGATAGAGCGCTACCATCCAATCGGGCGGGGAGTTGAAAAGCGGGTGGTCCCATCTCACGTTCATCATGGTTTGGTTAGGACCCGCCCGTTCCCACGATCGAATAGAACCCCAGTGATTGACGTAGGCGTCCCTAATGGACGGGGGAGCGTCATTCAGATGGGTTCGAAGAATACCTTCCAACACATCGCGACCTTCGTTGGTACGGACACGGTTTTGCCCTCGGATAGAGTTATCGCTAGAGCGGGAAGAAGGTAAAGGAGAGGAAGAAGAAGAAGAAGAAGAAGAAGAAGAAGAAGAAGAAGAAGAAGAAGGAAAAGGCGGAGAGGAAGGAGGGGGTGGAGGGGAAGGAGGTGGAGGAGGCGGAGGAGAAGGAGGGGAAGAAGGTGGAGGGGGCGGAGGTGGAGGGGGTGGAGGTGAAGGAGAAGGAGAGGAAAAAGTTTTCCTTTTTCGCCTTTTGGAACACTTTCCTTTGCGCTCGTGTCTCTTCAAGGCTTTAGCGCTCCGGAAGCGCGCTGAACAGACGGGGCACACTACCCGACTACTAGAGTCGGAAGATCGATCGGAAATGGAGGGGGGTGAGGGTGTGTAAGCGGGAGGGGGAGGACGTTTAACCGGTGAAGGAGGAGGGGGTGAGGCGGATTTTCTCTTTTGGCCGCGAGGAGAGGGGGGTGGGGGAGGACGTTTAACCGGTTGAAGGCGGAGGGGGGTGAGGAGGATTTTCTCTTTTTGCCGCGAGGAGAGGGGGGTGGGGGAGGAGGGGTCGGTGAGATATACCAGGTAGACTCGGAAGAACAATAAGAAGAAGAAGAAGAAGAAGGCGAAGGGGAAGAAACGGCGTAAGGAGATAGAGGAGAAAACGGTGACAGAGAAGGTGAAGAAGGGGGAGAAGAGGGAGGAGAAGATGGGATAGGCACGGATTCAAAAAGGAGGCTGGAGGGTGAAGAAAATGGTAAAGGAGAAGAAGAACGAGAAGAAGAAGCGGAAGAAGAAGAAGAAGAAGAAGAAGAAAAAAAACGCGCGGCGAGAGAGGGTTTTGGGTAGCGCGTTGATAGGGGGTCTCGGTGCTACCCCGCCAGACGCGTGGGGATGTCGTAACGCGTCATTCTCTTCCGGTTGAGTGGGCGACGGTTCCCGGTTTAACCGCACGGAAGGAGGAGGAGGAGGAGGAGGAGGAGGAGGATGGCGCGTTTGACTTTCCCAACCCGCCAGAAGGGGGCTGATCGCTACTCCGTGTTTGGCGGCGACGTGTTCTCTCATCCTGCTATGTCTGGAGTAAGAGATGGAACAATACGGACACGGAAAGCGTGGCTGTTCGGTTTCGGGCGCATGGTATTTAGAAGGCTGCAGAAGAATCTCGGGTTCGGACCCGTGAACTTTTCTGTAATGCCTGTACATATTGCTACTTCTGGTATAACTCGCACCGCACGAGTTACATTTATAAAACCCTTTTTCTTTCCCTTCACCCGATCTATTTCGCTGCGGTCCCATGATTCGCGCACGCGCGCGCTACGCGCGAGCGCACACACACACACACACAAGCGCTACCCTAACCCTAACCTTAACCCACAGACAAGCGCGCCAATGCGCGCGCACTACACACACACAGACAAGCGCACCAACGCGCGCGCACTACACACACTACACACAATTATATATATATTAAAATATAGTTATATAGTAGTCATACGGCGGTTATACAGTAAAATATAGTTCTAGAGTTTTTATAAAATATTTTTATAATAGAGCTATACAGTAGTTATAGAGTAGTTATAAAACGGGACAATTCCATTTAAAACAGAAAAAAAATAAAAGAATCATCTCGGATCGTGCGAAGAAAAAGATGTCGCAAACACACAGACACAAAAGTTCAGCGGGTTGACCACATCCGGTTCAGCAGGCAGGCAGGCAGGCAGGCAGGTAGGTAGGGTTGAAAAGAATAAGAAAGTTCCACAAAAGTTCAGCGGGTTGACCACACGCAGTTCGGCAGAATACGAAACAATAAAAAAGTTCCACAAAATTTTCAGCGGGTTGACCACACGCAGTTCGGCGGAATAACAAAGAATATAAAAGTTCCACAAAAGTTCATTTTGTTCACAGCATCGAGTCCAGCGGGTGGGTTGACAGGTTCGGTCATGGTTGAGGGTGGGAGGAGAAGGTAGTAGGGGAGGCGCGATGAACGACACGGTTCTTCTTTTTCATTTTTCGTTTCACTTTTTCACAAACATCTCGGGTAAAGATTTTTTTTTTTTTTTTAATTTTTCTCTCGCCCCTTTACCAGTTGGTCGGTGGTAGGATGCTGAGACCACCGTGTCGAATAAAAAAGACAAAGTTTTTCTTTTCTTCTTCTCCTCCTCTCTCTCTCTCTCTCTCTCTCTCTCTCTCTCTCTCTATCCCCACACGCTGTCAGCCAGGGGCGCTAACCAACCGATCATAACGCAATCACACAACACACACTGATTCCCAGACCTGCCAGGCCGCTAACCAACCGATCATAACGCAATCACACAACGCTCCAACACACAGACCCCCATCCACCATAACGCAATCAATCATCCCCACCCGACAACCTGAACCGCCAACCCAAACACCCCGGGGGCGGAGCCAAAGAGCTCACCCACCACCGGGGGGTGGAGCCAAGCCGCTCACCCACCACCGGGGGGCGGACCAAGGGGTGGACCCGAGGCGGACCCCAGCCGGCCCGGAGCCGCGGCGCCTTGAGCCGAGGCGCCTTGAGCCGAGGCGCCTTGAGCCGCGGCGCCTTGAGCCGGGGCGGGGTGAATAACTAGCGCCCTCCACTACTATTATTTTATCAGCAACATTCATGATCATTTTGTTTAATGTTTGAAGACGATATGCGGTTGTATGTAGTGGTTATACATTTGGTGGGGACAATCCGTTTATGGAGAAACAGAGCCTATCCATGGAGTGCTACGCCCCTGCGCAAAGATTTGTGTTTTTAAATTGTCTCGGAGGGGGGAAAAACAGCATCCAGAAGCCGCAGGTCTTAGCACCTCCAAAACTAGAAGCCGCAGGTCTTAGCACCCCAAAAACTAGAAGCCGCAGGTCTTAGCACCCCAAAAACTAGAAGCCGCAGGTCTTAGCACCCCCAAAACTAGAAGCCGCAGGTCTTAGCACCCCCAAAACTAGAAGCCGCAGGTCTTAGCACCCCCAAAACTAGAAGCCGCAGGTATTAGCACCCCCAAAACTAGAAGCCGCAGGTCATAGCACCCCAAAAACTAGAAGCAGCAGGTCTTAGCACCCCAAAAACTAGAAGCCGCAGGTTTTAGCACCCAAAAAAACTAGAAGCCGCAGGTCTTAGCACCCCAAAAAACTAGAAGCCGCAGGTCTTAGCACCCCAAAAACTAGAAGCCGCAGGTTTTAGCACCCCAAAAACCAAACATTTTGGCACAAAAACAACAAAAGCCACAAGTCTTAGCACCCCCAAAACTAGAAGACGCAGGTTTTAGCACCCCAAAAACCAAACATTTTGGCACAAAAACAACAAAAGCCACAAGTCTTAGCACCCCCAAAACTAGAAGACGCAGGCTTTAGCACCCCAAAAACCAAACGTTTTGGCACAAAAACAACAAAAGCCACAAGTCTTAGCACCCCCAAAACTAGAAGACGCAGGCTTTAGCACCCCAAAAACCAAATGTTTTTGGCACAAAAACAACAAAAGCCACAAGTCTTAGCACCCCCAAAACTAGAAGACGCAAGTTTCAGCACCCCCAAAAACAAGCTTCAAGTTCTGACACTCGAAAAATTTGGAAGCCATAAGTTTGGGCACTGCAAAAAATGAATTTGCGTCGTGTTCCGGAAAATGAGCACCCCTGCAGTAACTAGACTTCAAACATGACCATCAACATCATCACTGTCAACAGTTGTTCATGACACTTACAGCATATTAGCACCCCTGCAGTAACTAGACTTCAAACATGACCATCAGCATCATCACTGTCAACAGTTGTTCATGACACTTACAGCATATTAGCACCCCTGCAGTAACTAGACTTCAAACATGACCATCAACATCATCACTGTCAACAGTTGTTCATGACACTTACAGTATATTAGCACCCCTGCAGTAACTAGACTTCAAACATGACCATCAACATCATCACTGTCAACAGTTGTTCATGACATTTACAGTATATTAGCACCCCTGCAGTAACTAGACTTCAAACATGACCATCAGCATCATCACTGTCAACAGTTGTTCATGACACTTACAGTATATTAGCACCCCTGCAGTAACTAGACTTCAAACATGACCATCAACATCATCACTGTCAACAGTTGTTCATGACATTTACAGTATATTAGCACCCCTGCAGTAACTAGACTTCAAACATGACCATCAGCATCATCACTGTCAACAGTTGTTCATGACACTTACAGTATATTAGCACCCCTGCAGTAACTAGACTTCACACATGACCATCAACATCATCACTGTCAACAGTTGTTCATGACACTTACAGCATATTAGCACCCCTGCAGTAACTAGACTTTTGGTCAAGCACATCCTTGAAATTCACCAAGTCTTTCAGTCGACAGGGAATGGGTAACTGGTCAATTCTCGCTGCACGCCCGGGCTGACAGCCGACACTGCGTGACACGGCCAGCCGAGCCAGCTGTTGCAGAGGGGTAGGGGTGTGAGCCGCCTCCTTCACGAGTTCATAGCACCTCTTTAGGTCTTCACTCTCCTCTGCCTTTCTCTCTACCTCCACATCGTTTGCAACAGCAACCAGTTGTTTGTGGGAGTACGCTCCGCACGCCAGAGTCAAGTCTACAAGATCCGGGAGATTGTACGTGAAAGAACACCTCAAAGCGCAGTTGCTTGGGAATGTGTGGAACATTCTGCCTTGCCTCAGGGGACAATCAATCCAATATACAAACCCTTCTAGCGACCTTGTTACCATGTCTCTTTGGAACGGCGCCAAACCTGCGGCCAGCAAAAGACGCACCATCTCTATCTTTTGTGCTTTGCTGAAGCAACTTACCACTGCCGAGAACAGTAAGGAGTTGTGGAACTTGTCCAGAATGTACACAGAGGGATCCATGCGATCCAGTAAAGCCTTCACTGTGTCCATTTTTACATAGTGGACGGCTTTATGAAGAAATTCACGGAGACATGGCAACTCTGTGCTTCCGTCGCAAAGTGCCAGGGCAAGGTGGAACCACCTTCTGTCCTTGTCAACATCCAGGTGCAGTTCCAAGATCCTCTCCAGCACAAAACGGTTTTGACAGCGCCTGTAGTGCTTCAGAACGTAAGCCACCTTTTTGTTCCTGATCAACAGGGCGTAGTCCCACAGGCCCCGCTTCTCACAGGCTCCACTCAGACCAATGCTATTCTTCAGTTCATGAAGCCTATAATCATACCTGCAGATATCTTTAGTGATAGGGTAGGCTGCCAGGATAGCGGCCCCTGCGGAGAAGGACCCTCCTTGCTCTTCTGGTTTATTAACCACAAATAGGAGGGACTTCACGTTTTCAGGGTCAAGATCCAGAGAAGGCATTGAGGCGATTGTTTCAACCAGGTCCCAATCTTTGAAAACCACAGCCAGGACAAAGGCCAGGTTGGCATGACCGTTGTCCACACACCACTGCTTTGCCCTGGACACCACACTCGCTGGACAACATTTTACTAAAAGTAATACATATCGAGCTAGCTCCCCGTTTCTTCCCTTGCAGGTCTTGACCCACAGAGCAGCCAATGGAGCAATATCCGACCTGCAGGAATCATCCACGATAAACTGGACCACACACGCTACAGCTAGCCGCATTGCATCCTGGGAAAAACGTTCCTGCTTTTCTATTATCACACGGTAAAGATTGAACAGCACAGTCCATTTTTTCACCTTGAGCAAAACATGATTGAGAATATGGACTTCAACCCAATCAAAGTCAGAAATGATTTGCCCTTTCTTGTTTTCACAAATTTTGTCTATGAAGTCTGGCCTCTCTGTTGCCGCACAGGTGTAGGCATATTTTATATCACCCCAGGCTGCAAAACATCTGTGATGCTCCATGCGTTTCTTACACAAGGCCAAAAAACAGTCTGGATAGTTAAATTTCAGGCTCTTCTGAATGGTCTCTCTGAACATCGCCAAGCAGGTGTCCAATCGAGCACGATAGGTGACCGTGTACTTTTCCTTTTTCTTTGGGAACCAGTTTATAAATGCTACCACTAGTACCAGGCTGGGATTTCCCAATGACTGGGCAGCCTTCCCCTCCCATTGTGCTGGCTGGGAGCAAGAGGCTGAATGTGGATCTGGTGGATCACATGGAAGGTCCTGAAACAGAACAGGAAAACAATAAGAATATGCATGGTGAAGAGAAAGAACATGCATTCTCTTGAACTGACCTGTTACCATGATCTTACAACAGGCGCACAGCAACAATGTGTATGGTACTGATGGTATGAAAGAGTGAGTGAAAGCAGGAATTGTGGAATGAATGAAAAGAAGGAATACAAATTATTGAATACAAAAAACAACAATGTGTATGGTGGAGATGGAGAAAATACATTGTGTAGAACTGAGCCATTACCATAATCCTGAAACAGAACAGGGACTGGATTACCATAATCCTGAAACAGAACAGGGACTGGATTACCATGATCCTGAAACAGAACAGGGACTGGATTACCATGATCCTGAAACAGAACAGGGACTGGATTACCATGATCCTGAAACAGAACAGGGACTGGATTACCATGATCCTGAAACAGAACAGGGACTGGATTACCATGATCCTGAAACAGAACAGGGACTGGATTACCATGATCCTGAAACAGAACAGGGACTGGATTACCATTATCCTGAAACAGAACAGGGACTGGATTACCATGATCCTGAAACAGAACAGGGACTGATGGATTACCATGATCCTGAAACAGAACAGGGACTGATGGATTACCATGATCCTGAAACAGAACAGGGACTGATGGATTACCATGATCCTGAAACAGAACAGGGACTGGATTACCATGATCCTGAAACAGAACAGGGACTGATGGATTACCATAATCCTGAAACAGAACAGGGACTGGTGGATTAATAAACTCCTGAAACAGAACAGGCAAGCAATTTTCATAACAAAGGTGAATATGAAGAACGCACATCCTGTACTGTGATTGACCTTTTATCCTAAAACTAATAAAAACACACCAGGTAAATAATATCATGCTAAGTTAACAAGGGTGCTGCAGAGAAATGGAAACATTTTATTCACTGCTCTTGCTCACCCAAAGATCTTCCCTCAACACCAAGCTATTTCCCTTCTCTTCTACCTGCTTTTTCAACTCAAAGTTAAAGTCAATAGGGCATTTGCCACGAGTGTTCGTTCTCTATACTAGACTACTAATTTGCCCGCACTCGTTCTGCCCGAGTTACGCTGACCTTTCTAATTCAACTCTCTAAACTTCAACTCAGTGAATTTCAAGGTCGTCCTCACGTGGCAAATGCCCTATTACCCTTACAATATTAACATTTAATTTTGCTTTTGCAGAGGATATTGTCTGTTGGAGGCGAGACCTTTAAAAAAACCACTTTTATGAACGGTTAATAAATCACCTCCCTTACACTGAAATGATACACATGAACATGTTCATTACTCCATCGAAGGAATAAGTCGCTTCAGTTGTCTATTCCATATAAATTGCATATGGAAAATATGCATGAACCTTTTTGATATTTTAGGCAGACTCTGACTGAATACAGGTCCTACAGCACAGCCCCCTGTTATGGTGCTCGATCACAGGACATCAAAATCCTGTGCTTGTGTCTTGAATACCTTACTACAAGTGACTGAATACAGGTCCTACAGCACAGCCCCCTGTTATGGTGCTCGATCACAGGACATCAAAATCCTGTGCTTGTGTCTTGAATACCTTACTACAAGTGACTGAATACAGGTCCTACAGCACAGCCCCCTGTTATGGTGCTCGATCACAGGACATCAAAATCCTGTGCTTGTGTCTTGAATACCTTACTACAAGTGACTGAATACAGGTCCTACAGCACAGCCCCCTGTTATGGTGCTCGATCACAGGACATCAAAATCCTGTGCTTGTGTCTTGAATACCTTACTACAAGTGACTGAATACAGGTCCTACAGCACAGCCCCCTGTTATGGTGCTCGATCACAGGACATCAAAATCCTGTGCTTGTGTCTTGAATACCTTACTACAAGTGACTGAATACAGGTCCTACAGCACAGCCCCCTGTTATGGTGCTCGATCACAGGACATCAAAATCCTGTGCTTGTGTCTTGAATACCTTACTACAAGTGACTCAAACATATTCTTAACTCTACTCCTTCACTTTAAAGGGGCACCTGACGGATGAGTTTTTGCCAGAAACGCGTCGAGATCACCAGGAAAACACCCTTTACAGAGATCGTAACACTCACTTTGCTCTGGTTTCCCATAAATCAAACTGTCAAATCGGCGATTCCTCCTTGGTGGAGGTGCTGGAAGTCAAATTCTTTCTAATGGCCGCCTGAGTTTAGACCAAATCGTTTGCACGAAATTTTCACAATACAAACCTTTTTAAAAAAAAATTTATACAGTTTATCTAAAGGAGTTTTGCTCACAACAAAGAAAATAGTTCCAATTTTTTCCCCTGCACAACAAAAAAGAAAAAGCTTCAACCACAATGAGTGACCTCCACCCACCCCATCCAAAATGGCTTCTCTCTCCTGCATCTCTGCCAAGGAGGAATCGCCGATTTTGACGGTTTGATTTCTAGGAAACCAGAGCAAAGCGAGTGTTCCCATCCTTGAAAAGGCTGTCTTTCTGGTGATCTCGACGTGTTTCTTGCAAAAATTCATCCATCAGGGTCCACCTTTAACCAAAAGTTGATGTGTTAGATATCGTGGGGTGCCAGCAAGAGCTGCTTACCCTTATCTCAAAAGAATGAATTAAAACTGTTTAACGTCCTCCGGTCTGAAACAGACACATATGGGACATTAGTAGATATAAAGATGGTGGGAACGATCCTGGAGGCAATGCCTGGAGGCAGTGCAACTCCAGGAAAAGTCCCAAATTTTTAACGATACAGATGCATAAACTGCTGTAGTATAATCTCAAAAGAAAAAACGAAAAATGGTGTTTTACGTCCTCTCGGTCTGGAACAGACACATATGGGACATTTGTAGATACAAAGATGGTGGGAACGATACTGGAGGCAATGCCCGGAGGCAGTGCAACACCAGTAAAGTCCCAATTTTTTAACAATACAGATAGGTGTAGCAGCAACCACGCCTCGGTTAAACCTCATCGGCTATGGTACCGCCACAATTACTATTTATAATCTCAAAAGAAATATTGAAGGCAGAGACAGTTGTCACAGACATCCCCGGAATAAAACATTACAAAATGTATATGATGACAGAAACATTGGACTTGTAAGAGTTGCATTGTCTTCAACTTGAGAATAGGGAATGTTCGGAAATAGCCAAGGGACATAATTTCGCGGTTTGCGTGAGTGACCTTTCATTAATTGGTAGGACAAACAACAGGGAAATGTTCGCAAATAGCCAAGGGACATAATTTCGCGGTTTGGCGTGAGGCGACCTTTCATTAATTGGTAGGACAAACACACAAAAATAGACAAAATAGCAAAGGGACATGTTTTGCGGTTTGTGCGCACCTTTCAAGGGACATACATTTTGCGGTTGTGCGCGAGGAACATGACCTTTCATTAATGTGGTAGGACAAACACAAAAAATAGAAAATGTTCGCAAATAGCAAAGGGACATAATTTTGCGGTTTGTGTGCGCATGACCTTTTCATTAATTGGTAGGACAAACACAAAAAATTGAAAATGTTCGCAAATAGCAAAGGGACATAATTTTGCGCTTTGCGTGAGTGACCTTTCATTAATTAGTAGGACAAACAACAATAGGAAATGTTCACGAATAACAAAGGGACATAATTTTGCGGTTTGTGCGAGTGACCTTTCATTAATTAGTAGGACAAACGCCTTGTGGGTAACAATCTGATTCTGTAGTAAAAAACAAAATATATATATATTCTTTATTTCCGAAAATTGTCTATTGCCAAAATCTCCCTCACCTTTTTCGCAGGCGTGGTGGGTTTCCTATCGCTGTTTCTTCAATGGCTGCGTCAGTCTTCACACCGTCTTCCGTGCCCTAGATGAAACACAGACCCCAGTCGAAAGAAACGGGAATTAGATAAGACAAAAAAAGACTGAAAATTGGGGTCTGGAAGCAGGTATAGGAACAAGGAATAAAAAAGAACCAACTGAAAACCGTGTGTGTTGGGATAAGGCCCCCAGAAAAGGAAGCTTTTTCTTTTACCTAAGCCTTAAAAACAGTATTAGACAAAAGACTGATATATTTAGTTCATTTTTGAATTCATTTATAACCAATAACTTTTTAAGTCTTACTCATTGGGCTTCTTTTTTTTTTGTTATCTCATAAATGTCCTCTTGGACCATCAAAAACGCTGAAACTTTTACCAAAAAAGTCTGAAGAGGACCATCAAAAAAGCTGATATCAGCTAAAAGACTGACAATTCCCATGCCTGCACACTTTCTTACAATCAACAAACATAAAAAATGTACCGAAAAAGAAACTTGAACACAACGATCGGTGATTATTGTACTTAGCGTTTCCTCCCTTCCCTTCACACCCCCGCCCCCCCCACCCGCTCAATTTTTGCTTTTAAAATTCATTGAGCATCTACATATTCCTGCCTGTCTCACGGTGCACTCCAAATATAATATATATAAAAAGTTAAAGGTAAAGATTGCGCCCCGCCTCGGCTCCCCTCCATTTCTCGTTCTTTTCCTTATCCATTTCTTTCAGTCTTCTCATCCTCTGAATAATCGTTTTCTATATTTCACGTTCATTTTTATCCATTTATACAATTAAAACTATGCATTCAATAATAGTAGAAGATAACGGTCAGACGGAGAGAACGCTATGAACCAGGACTGTGACAAAAACTCTGCGGCTGTTGTGTGTGTACTGCACTACATATAGTGGAGGGAGGGGTCTCCTATTAGATAATGGCCTTTATTATAACTGCAATTAATTATTCATCAAAAGATAAATCGATCAAAAAGTTGATAAGAAATACGGCTTAATGTTTGCCGGTTAAGAAAAAGGCAGATGGTGAAAATGTGTGTTGGAAAGGCTTGAGAAAATTTAAGAGAGGGGGGGGGTGGGGGCACATCCTTTCTTTACTAGAGTTGAGTAACCGGGTTTAAAATTTAAAACCCGGTTTTTTTAAAACGCTTTTCCCTCTTCAAACCGTTTTTTAAAAACCAGTAAAACGCATTTCAAGTTTCACCTATGCAAACAAATATCTATGTCAGAATATTCACACATGCATGCGCACACATACACAATAATGAAACTTGTGACACGCATTCAACTCAACACCCAAATTCAAAGTCAAAAGTCAAAGCCATACACCACCACAAAACTAGAAACAGCTACTCTTGGTTTACAAACGCCCAATCTGCGCTGATAATCAGTGTTGTTTTTTGAAAAGAATGAGTTATTCTAAGAAAATACTTTCAGTTTTCAGTTAAACAAACGGTTCACAGCAACTCGAACCGGTATTTTCGAACCGCGAAATGCATGCACTGGTTCTTCGGGTTCCAAACCGGTTTTCTTTCGCAACCTCTAATCTTTAACTTTACCGAAAAAAGAACCCTGAAAGGGCTGGGTTCCTTTCGGGGTACCAGAGTTCACAGGCCCTGCTGAGGGCTTCAGGGGGGCAATGCCCCTCTGAAGCTGAAAATCAGTAACTGAATAAAAATCAGGTTATGACCATATTTTAGATATCCTGTAAAAAAACTGGCCTATAAGAAAGACGCACCTTTCTATAACCCGCATCCCGTAAATTGACAAATATAGTAGGTATTGAACGCCGGCCACCAGTTTATAGGCCGCAGAGAAAATTCACTGTACACAATGAGTACAAAGCAGCACAAATATAGAAATTTTCCTATCAGAACATGGGTATTTAATGTTTTCAGATACTTTCAGATACATTAAACATGAGATTTGAATCCATTGATTACCAAAACCTGTTTCGAGTCTCAAAGATGCTCTAAACAGGCTGAAGAATGAGGCCAAAAACAGATGTAATCATACTGATAAATGTAGAAAGGGAAAACCCCCACAGATAAGCCGCATCAGTCTGTAAGCTGCATTGGGCCAAAGTTGAGGGAAAAAAGTATTGGCTTATAGTCCGCATTTTACGGTAGCTTTACCTACCATTCCAAGAAAAAGTACCATATTTTTCTGCCTATAACTAGAAGGCGACATCCTTTTGGTAAGGAGCACCCCAAAACAGGAGGAAAACCCAAAAAAAATTTAGCCTCACATTTCAGATTTTGTGACTCTATTTTCTTACGTAATTCAATCCGCACATTATAAAGGCGAAGGGGTCTGAGTCGGGGGGGAAGTAAAAAAAATAGTATCGCCTTACAGTCAGAAAATACGGTATATTATATATTTTATTTTTATTTTTTCATTTAAAACCACAATTTATACCACACAAAATTGGGGGGGGGTGGGGCGTAAAATTTTTTGACACTAACAAAAAAAGGAACTCCCTTGACAGTAAAATTAGAACAAAACAAAACAAAACAAAGGTTCTTCAATCCTACGAGAAGGGGAAAAAAGTTTGCACGCTAGGCATTGTATCTATTTCATAAAAAATGAAAGAAACGAAATTTGAGATTCAGATTTCATACCATAACGGAGGTGTCCTTGTCAGTTTCTGCTACATCTCAAGCCTCAAGAAATCAAAGCAACCAACAGCCATAACTGTTGAACCTGCATTCAAATTGCCAGAATTCTTAGACAAAATATTCAATATGAAAGAAATACTACTACATGGAACCTCCCCTTATAAGACTCCCTCCTCCACATAAGACCTACTTCTCTGAGAAATTGCCCTTCTTTTTACTTATGTAAGTGTTAAAACTACCATCCTCTTATAAGACCCCTCCCTTTAAGACCACATTTTGGATGAATGCAAAATGGTGTTTTTACGTCCTCTCTGTCTGGAAAACACAATGGGACATTTGTGTTAGATACAAGAATTGTGGGAACGATCTGGAGTCAACGCCTGGAGGCAGTGCATCTCAGTTAAAACAAAACAAAACAAAGGGTTTCTCCAATCCTACGAGAAGGGAAAAACACTGCAACTATGCATGGATCTATTTCATAAAAAATGAAATAATCAGAATTGAGATTCAGATCATACATAACGGGGGTGTCTTGTCAATTTTTGCTACAACATCTCGCCCTCAAGAATATTTTTTTTAAAAAACACCATAATGTTTAACCTGCATTCAATGCCATAATTCTTAGACAAAATATCACTATGAAAAGAAGGCTAATAGAACACCCCCAAAAAAGAAAAGAAATGAAGAAAAAAGAACTTATTTGGATTTTAGGCAATGATAACAGGCCATTTGCCACAAGCCCAGCGACCTTGAACTTCATTAAGGACTAGGAATAAATAAAAATTCACCGCTAGTATTACGGGCAAAACAGCGGGTAGTATTATAGTCTAGTTCCACAGTACAACTCCCGTGCAGATTCCATTATGATAAACTATTTTAAAATGCGATTACTGTATTTTACGGACTAATATAAGCACTACTTTTTTTTTCCTAGACTTAGACCCCTGCTCATTATAATGCTACATCCTCCCCTGGGATACCGGGAGTCTTTCGAAAAATAGTTTCCCCACCTTCTGGAATCCTGTGCTTGTAGCTTCCTTCTTCATCTGCCACTCTCTTGACTCCTGCCTTTTCCCTTTGCTTTTCTATCATTTACTATTTTTTACTGACATATTTGCCCCATTCTCCTCCTTGTTTCAAAAAAATCTTCCAATTCATTTTTCTCTTGAGCTCTCCCCGACGATCGGCATGTGTCGCTGTCCGCAGCGGGAGACCAGTGAAAACTCAAACCCGGACACATAATTACCTGACCCATTTATGGCCATATGCCTGGGAATGCAGGAAATAATATGCCCTTAATCTATTTTGCCGTAATACTACATTATTATTATAGTAACTAAGTAAGAAACTATAAAAACAATCTGAATTTTTGTGGTAAATTTCGGTGAATTCAGGTGCGCCCTTGTAAGTCGTAAAATACGATATCTTGGTTCTTTAAATAAAAATTAATAAAAAGTTAAAAACAGAATGAAGCGTGTGCAAACACAAACACACACACATCAGATTAAAACTGCCCTGGTGACAAGGCCATCATCTTCGGATAACACTTCCTCTCTTTCACGCTTGACCTGGTTTACGTTTCCTGACGACATTTCCGTAAAATACATGTTACGCTCATGTCAACAATGTGAAAATTGCAGATCTAATGTGAGGCTCGTGAACATTAGGCAACTGATGTGTGGGATGATAAGCACTTCTAACGATAAATTTGCGACGGAACTAGGAAGGCGATGTACCTAATTAAAAGTATAAGACGGAGAGAAGACCTACTGCTTACCCTGGGTTTAGACCATTAAACCCCCCAGTACAGCCGGGAAGCCAGGCCCCACTTCCAAGCCAAAACAGAAAAGAAAATCCCGCAGTGGTCCAGTAGCTGCAGGCCTCAGATCATGATTTGGTCATGCTCACAGAAGCCTGCGGTGCCATGGCCTTGCTCAGTTGTTCCACTCCTCCGTCTCTGCCGTTTGGGGACACAAATCCAGGACATGGAATTGGAACAAGCTGTCCGAGGTGGCTGTAGCAGCTACTCTCTTACATTTTCAGGTCGAGAGTCCACTCAACTAACACAATTTTGTGGGGTTTTTTTCCCAGTAAGTAGGTTTTCTGTCTGTGATTGGATGCGGCATCACGTTGGGGATCCACAGGGGACCGGGCTGACCTGGTCTTAATTAGCTTAAGTGTGTTTGTTTTTCTTGTCCGCCCTGGGAACCCCGACCAGTAATACATGTAGTGTCAATGAGGTTTAATTCCTATGGATCATAACCGGCCCCTAAATCCCCTATGAGATTTTTCATGCAAGTTTTCCAAGACTCGGTAAGACATAGGGTTAGATCAGTTTAGGAATATTTTCATCAAAGAAAAATAATGAAAAACATAAATATCCAAAGAAAAGAACTGAAAGTCCTATTCTGTTCAATGATCGCTATGGCCACTGCTGCAAAGTCAGCTAAATTCGTGTCGTAAACAGTGCGACGGAAGACCAAAATGCAGGCAAGCATTCACCGTGTTTGTGTTTTGTTGAGCTGCTGTTTTAAAGGATTAAATGTTATTCTTAACACCCTACCCTCTCCTCCCCCACCTACATCCCCCCACCCCCCCTCCCACCTCCCCTGCACGGATCCATACGTGGATTTGTTCTCAACAATGTCTGCGCATGTGCAAAATTTTTTTGTGTTATTTGACGGTTTTTCAGGTTTAGGGATAGGGTTTTGGGTCATTTAGTGTTGAGTACACAAAATATAAAATTTGATGGTACGTCATACGATTGATTTTGGCATGTGCAGGTATCATTTGAGAAAAATCCATTTGAGAACGCCACACCGGTCCTCTAACTATTCTTTCTTCCTCGCACGCTAAGATAATGGAACTCACTCCCTACAGCCATGCAGACCATCATTCCAGACGTTTTCAGGGCCGGTGTGACGTTCTCAAATGGGATTGTTCCTCACACGTCTGCATGTGTGAAGAATTGGGATAGGCCTTATGTTAGGGATAGGTTCAGGGTTAGGGTTAGGAATAGGTTTAGGGTCAATTTAGTATGAATACGAAAAAATAAAAATTGATGGTAAAGTCATGATCGATTTTGCACTGCATCGACATGTTGAGAGCAAATCTATTTTCTAGAATGCCACACTGGCATAGTTGGCATCACCAGCAACCAAATACTTTTCTTCCCTGGTTCAGTCATGCCACCCGCCATGGGTGCAGCCTGAGCTGTACTCACGATCGGTGCACTGAACCGCCGTGGCCTCCCA
>CM065705.1:6720118-6746308 GCA_017654935.2 Phymorhynchus buccinoides | reverse complement strand
TTTTTTTCTTTTTTGTGTGCAAAAGTTAAGGGACCTTTTGACAATTTTTAAGGGTCCCCATTAACACTTAAAACCTACTTCAAGTGAAGGGGAATATATGCCAAAACACACAAGCTACATAATTGTGAAAAAAAAGCGTGTCCTTGGGATGCACAGTGCTGAAAGTAAAGAGTCACTCTGATATTGTGCTACAGGATGCACAATGTGCGTTTAGGAAACACTGAGTTTCCATTCTCCCCGTTCCAAGTTAAATATATATACGTTTCGCTTTACAGCTTTATCGAATACATTCTAAAGTTACAAGTTATATATATATATATATATTGCCACAAGTCAATCTACCCCATGAAAATAGCATGGATTCACTTTGTAGCTTAAAGGAAAATGTGGATAAAAAGCATGTTACTCCAGCACAAGTGAGGTCGGATGCGAACATGAGTATGAAAATTGAGAGTAAGAACAAGCATGCAACTAACAAGCTGATAACAACGGCAAACAAAGCGTTAATATCTTAATATGCCTTGTGTTTTCACTGCATTATCAGGTGTGATGCTAATCAAGTCTTGGAGTGTACAAAATAATATTTCAGTTAGAACTTATAAACCAGTGGGTCTTAGTCTTAGTCTGTAAAAGATTCCTTGGTAGAGGTTTGTATTAGAAGTTTGCACTGTAAAATGTGTTATTTTAAATTAAATTTAATGCAAGTAAACTAAGTTCACTATGCACTGATGATGCTGATCGAGAACATGGGTCTGCCCCGTCCGAGAACTGTATATATCTATATATATGACATATTTGATATACTCGGGCGGTAAACTATGGAACGAAATTCCGGACTATATTAAAACAAAAAGTACCTTGGCATCATTCAAAGGCTGTTATCATGACTATGATTTCAAACAATTGTAATAGTTGTTTCTCTTGTTTCTTGTTTCAACAGTATGTTATTAACAGTATGTGATTGCCTCCCCCTGTTCTCTCTCTCTCTGATAATTATGTTCTGCCACGCACTCGAATTGACCTTTTCAAAGCAAGTTTTTCTTTCTCAGGGCCACACGTTTGGAATTCATTTTCTTCAGTTGTAAAAGCAAGTTATTCAGTATCAAATTTCAAATCTAACCTGCGTGGGCATCTCCTTAACTCCATTCAATAAAACTGTATGATTATTCAATGCACCACACAAGAACAATCTTTGTAGGTTTAGACTGATTGTGTAACTTTGTTTTTTTCTGATTTTTCTTTAAAATTTGATTGATGTTAAGCTGCTTATATGTAATTGTTCTTTTCTGATTATTTTGCTTTTTTATTTCATTGACATTAAACTACTTGTGTTATGATATTAGACATGGTGACAGTAGTAGTAGTAGTAGTAGTAGTAGTAGTAGTAGTAGTAGTAGTAGTAGTAGTAGTGGCTGTAGTGTAATAGTAGTAGTGGTGGTGGTGTGGTGGCGATGGTGGTAGTAGCAGTACAGTAGCAGTAAGTTAATAGTAGTAGATGTACATTATGGTGGAAATAGTGTTGTGGTCTAGTGTTGTTTTCTTAAAATAATGTTTATGTTTGTTTATTTGATCGTTTGGTTTTCTGTTTTGCTTGTTCTTATTACTGATGTTGATGCTCTGCCTACCATATGACTGTTGTATTTTCTGCTACTGTATGTTGTTTCTGCTGATGATTGTTCTATGTTTCAATATTCGTTTATAGTATTATTATTATTATTATTATTATTATGTATTAGTAGTAGTAGTAGTAGTAGTAGTAGTAGTAGTAGTAGTAGTAGTAGTAGTGTGATGGCGATGGTGGTAGTAGTAGTAGTTGTAATAGTAGAAGGTAGGAGTGGTTAATTGTAGTAGTAGAAGTAATTTGTGGTGGAAGTAGGTGGGGGTTTTTCCTATTTTTGTTATGTTTGTTTATTTGGTCGGTTGGTTTTCTGTTTTTCTTGTTCTTATTACTGATGTTGATGCTCTGCCAACCATGCCACTGTTCGCATTTCTGCTACTGTTTGCTGTTTCTGTTGACGATTTTTCTGTGTCTCAATGTTGGTTTATAGTATTAGTTATATATTGCATGCTTACTAATCAAGGACAGAATGGAAGACTAGGCCCAGCCTAAATTCTTATCCTTGTAAAATAAAGTGTCTGAAGTCTCTCTCATAAGTGTGTGTTTGTGTGTGTGTACTGTGTGTGTGTGTGTGTGTGCGTGTGCGTGCGTGCATATGGTTAGACGTACGTTTATGAAAGTGTTATGATTCATTTTACAACTTGTTCTTGTTCCTTTGATTTAAATGTTATATCTGACTGTTATAGTATTTGTAGTATTGTGAATCCTTTGCATATTACTGTTTTATTATTATCATTATATTATTATTATTATTGGTGTTACAATTTCGTCGTTCTTTTGCTGTCGTGTTTAATGATGATGTTATAATATTGCTGTTTCTTTGTCTATTCATTTTTGTTCAATGTTGCTTGCTTATTATGTTATTTGTTTGAAGACCTGATGAAAAGAAATGTTGCTATGCTTATTCTGTTCATCCTCATTAAACATTTCAAGTTCAAGTTCTCTCTCTCTCCGGTTGTTGTTTTTTTGTAGTGAAATAAAATTTTCTAGTTATATTTCCTTTGTTATGAGCGAAACTCCTTTAGATAAACAGTATAAAATTTAAAAATGATAAAAATAAAATGGTTTGTATTGCGAAAATGTGCAAATGATTTGGTCTAAACGCAGGCAGCCATTAGAAAAGAGATGGCACACGCCTTCTCTTTGTGTGAAATAATTTGACTTCCAGCACCTCCGCCAATGGAGGAATCGCCGTTTTTGACGGTTTGGTTTCTAGGAAACGAGAGCAAAGTGAGTGATGCAATCTTTGTAAAGGGTGTTTTCCTGGCGATTTCGACGTGTTTCTGGCAACAAAAAACTCATCCTTCAGGGTGCCCCTTTAAAGAAATTTCAGCCCAGCTTTCCAGAAGAGCAGTTGCCTCCTCTGCATGCTGTCTGTGATGATCAAAGTCAAACACCAGTGACGAGCATTCATTATACATTTCATTTTGCCAAGTTAACTAATGTACGTCATCATATCAAAACTGTCACCGTTTGTTCTAAGTTATAAGTGTGTTGTAAGCATGTCATCACTTGTTTTAACACTTTTGTGAAGTCTGAAAAGGCTAGGTGAGCCACTCAATGAAAGAGTGGCAGATTTCTTAGATCACAATCAACATATCAGTCAGTCAATCCAATCAATCAGTCAATCAGACACCAAGTCAGTCATCTAGCTTTTATTGTCATTAGAATTTAGATGTACAAGTTTTGACATTTGCTTCTTTTCACAAGAGCAATGCAAAAGAAACACACACACACAAACAAATAAATCCCAAAACAGTAAAACAAAAGGAGGTAAAAATTAAAAATATATTCAGGGGAATGTAACAGGCCACTACAACAATAGACTCAATATCACACAGTGACACACACACACCACACACACACACACATACACACACACACACATATCTCTGACGTTAATAAAGGATTTGGAATTTAAAAAATTCATTCATCTAAAACACTGCAAAACACACAAATCAAATTAACTTTCACATGTTTGAAACCAGACTAGACTTAAAACAAAAAGAAAGAAAAAAACACCACCACCATCAGCAGCAGGAGAACCACAACCTGTCATGTACTGAAACCAGTAAAACTGAATAAAAAAAAAACACAAAAAACAACAACGAAATATAACCATCCACCATAACAAACACGACGAGAACCCAGCCATGTCATCTGATATACCTGCTACGACCAGTAAAATCAGTGTTCATTCTCACCCACAGATAATAAACAAAAGGAAATAAAGTAAATAACCACCACCATAACAAACACGACGAGAACCCAGTCATGTCATCCGATATGGCTGGTACCCACGTGTCGTCATATCCGGCCACAAGGAGCATGCCATATTATGGGAGACCGCCATCTTAGTCAGTAACTTTTTTTTTTTAAATGCCAGATCGATGCTGCGTATTTGGCTGTTCCAATTCGAAACTTATCTAAACTGTATTTATAACATCTGGATGTTTTCTTTACACATTTAGATAACATTTTCACTTTGTTTACACACAAATAAGGACTAAGATGGCGACACTTCCGTTGGAAGGGTCGAGATGCGCACGCAGGTGGGGGGGAGCCATACCTGCTATGACCAGTAAAATCAGAGACGCGCCACCCCAATTAAAAAAAAAAATGTACATGCAATTTTTGTGACTGATAGGAAGGAAGGGGAGATAAATTTTGACCAAATGACAGCTTTTTCCTTGCCACTGGGTTTAACGTGGGCTAAACGTGGGTTTAACGAGAGACCCCCCCAGAATATACCCAAGTCCCATTCTTCAAATCTCGAGGCATATTTGGTGCGCTGATCCTGACTCTGATTTTGAAGATAGAAGTAGCACTGAAAATGACATAGCATCCAGGGCAGGCACTCAGGCCAGAGCCTGACCATTTTTGCCTTTAAAAACAACAACAAACAAGTGCAACGCCGGGCGGCTGCAAAGTCCCCTCACAGCATCGCCGAGCTACTCCGAAATCGGAATGTGTCGGCTGTACACATACATAAAAACGCATCAAAACAGCACGTAACTACATAAAAACGCATCAAAACAGCACGCAACTGAATAGTTTTTTATATATAGCCTTGGGGTTCGGACCCGTGATTTGAGCGCGCTCGATCATGCGCATACGCGCACACAGAAAAATTCATGACAACTGTGTTATAGACCATTCATCAAGAAATGTTGTGAAAAAAACTGCATTGAAATACATGCAAAACTTCGCGAGATATTAGCGATTATGTGTTTTGGGGTTTGAACCCCGTAACTGGCGCGACCTTGGACCTTAAAGGCCCATACGCTTCTCGTAAATAACGTGCAGAATGATGCAAAATCGATCTGGATTGTAAACTCTGACATAATTCAAAGTCACAGACAAGCATAAAACTGAACGCAATCATACTGTTAGCTCAAAGTTAGCAAAAATGCGCTGACCTTTTTTCTTCTGTGTACTCTGCTATCTTGAAATCTCGTCTAGGGGTAATTAGCTCAAATGACGCAGTTAAGGGTAGTCAGTAGGCCTAGTTTAGTAGTAGTCCAGGCGAAATTAAGCTTGACCTTGTTTTGTGATATATATTAGGTTTTTATGTCGATCTAACATGATTTGAGGGTGCTGAATCCAAATCCGTTGGAGGCCAAGTTGTAAAAGTTGGGCATTTTGAGCTATGACGAAATATTCAAAATGGCCACTATGGGACTCTAAAGAACTGTTAAAACATGCACTTACCGTAATTATGTTGTATATAATGCTTTTATTTTGTAAGAAAAATAGTATAGTTTGCTGAAATGATTCAAATTATGTGAACTATATCCTATTTTTGTACTTATTAGCCCCCAGCCACTCTGCGAAGAGGGCTATCACGATTTTGTGTCCCTTTCATTTGCCTGGCAATTATCTTAAGAACCATGTCACAGGATCACTTCGAATTTGTGTGCTACTATTTTAATGAAACTGATGTGCCCCTCAGTATACCTTATTGACCTTAACATTTGACCTTGAGTATGTGATTTTAATGTATCAACTATACTTTTTCAACTTTTGCACTGCTGTGGTAAAATAAGCTATGTGGTTGTTTTTGTCCTAAGCTAAAGTGTATAGAGACTATTGAATTCCTGATACCCATTTTATTAAACCTTTCATCTTAAATGCTTGACCTTGAATTTGCATTGAATATTTTAACTTTTTGTTTTTATATGTTTTAAATCTTTGCAGTAATGGTCTCATAATTGGTGCATTAGCCAATTTATAGGTGGGTAAAAGTGCCGACGTGCAATGAAATGTTGGTCATTTACCCACCTATAAAATAAAATATAATATCGACACTGATCGCCGTGTTGTTCTGCTTGGCGCTTAACAACAAAGGCCAAGCGTTACGATGAAGGCTAGAGATGTCATCGGTACTTAGGTTAGCATCTATGTAACCATAGGCTCATGTACCAGTTATGAGACAGTTACTGCAATGATTTAAAATATATTAAAGCAAAAAGTTGAAATATTCAATGCAAATTCAAGGTCAAGCATTTAAGATGAAAGGCTTAGGCATAAAACAGGCATCAGTAATTCAACATCCTCCATAAACCTTAGCTTAGAAACATTTTACGACAGCAGTGCAAAAGTTGAAAAAGTATAGTTGATACAATAAAATCACATACTCAAGGTCAAAGGCCAAGGTCAACAAGGCATACTTAGGGGCACATCAGCTTCATTAAAATAGTAGCACACACATTCGAAGTGATCCTGTGACATGGTTCTTAAGATAATTGCCAGGCAAATGAAAGGACACGAAATATCGTGATAGCCCTCTCCGCAGTGGCTGGGGGCTAATAAGTACAAAAATAGGATATAGTTCACATAGTTTGAATCATTTCAGCAAATTATTCTATTTTTCTTACCAAAAAAAGCATTAGATACAAAATAATTTCGTTAAAGTTCTATAGAGTCCCATGGTGGCCATTTTGAATATTACGTCATAACTCAAAATGCCCAACATTTACAACTTAGCCTCCAACGGATTTTGATTCAGCACCCTCAAATCATGTTAGATCAACATAGAAACCTAAATATATCACAAAACAAGGTAAACTTTATAATTTCGCCTGGACTAGAACAAGAAGAGAGGTGTCATAATGAATAAGTAGTCCTATAAATATTTACCTCTGCGCATGCGCATTAGAAGTAGTCCTAGCGTAGCCAATCAGAATCGTTTGTTTGTCAGCCATTGTGAATTTTACGGATTATGGATTTATGGACTTGTACATCGATTTATCGGCAAATATGTAGATTTACACCCTCCTGCTCTATTTTTTTGTTCTTTCCGTGGTTGGGGATAGGGTTAGGGTTAGGGTTAGGGTTAGGGATAGGGTTAGGGTTAGATGGGTACAGTTCTCATGCGAGAGGTAGATATTTAATGACAGGTACTTATTTATCATAACAGAGGAACTTGAAGGTGTACAACTTGGCGTCATAATAATAATACGTATCCTCTGACAGCGTTACGTCATAAGCTAGGTCTGAAAGTGTCCCAACAAGTTCTATTATTAAAAACGAGCCACAAACAGGCAAAATAATTTGTCTTCAAATAGTTCAACATCAGTCACAGGTGCCGTATTGATTTCCCCTAAATCTCCCAAATGGATTATCGCACAAATCCCATTTTTGGTGAGATTCAATGGCAGCTGGCAAATCTGCCCCAGGAGACCGATTTTTTTGCGAAATAAAAGTGTGTGCGCTCACTTTATCTTGAAGAATGTGACATAAAAGGTAGGTTACATAGATACAGTTTGTATACTGTGTCTATGTGCAGTAGGAAATAATGCTGAAACGTTTTCCAGAACGTTTTTAGGTCCGAATGGAGATGACCATGGTCCTTTAATGTAAAACTAAATACATCAGTGAATAGCTTGCATCTTGGCAAACTAGTATAATAAATTTGATGATGATAGACTGAATAGTTTTTGAGAAAAACGGACGAATAGCCGGAGGGACGGACGGACGGAGGCACGCCGCCGCACCACAATGGTTTTAACACCCTATGTCACTAAAAGGCATCAAAACAGGACCTCGGGTCATCATCAGCCGCGCGTCTGGCCTCAGTCACGGTGTCGCCGAAGGTTTTGAAACAGCGATCGGGGTGGTACTCCACTATTTTGCGAACGTTCGTCACAAGCAACCTTTCCTCCAGGTACCAGCGCAAGAGAGGGGTGATAAGCATGATGTTCTTAGCCCAGTAGCTCGCGATGAGAGCGCGTCTGGGACGAGGCAGTAGGTTGTGACGTTCGGCGTACTGTTTCATGAAGTCACTCAAATCTTCTCTACCTACTGTAGCGTTCTTGAAGATGGGTTGGAACTCTCGGAACCGTTCCTTTTTGTCATCGGGGACGTGTATGTCGCATTCCACAATCCCGAAGAGCGTCCCCTTTTTAACGGCTTCGATGACCAACTGGGTGTTAACATCCCGACCGTCGTGTTTGAAGGGCAATTTCACCCTTTGACAGCGTTCTTTCAAAAAAACGCGAACATCGGGACGCGAGCGTTTGAATCGCTTCCAGTGACACTCACGCATTTCGACGACGGTGACACCCAGGCTGCGGAGATACCGAGTATTTTCTTCCGTCTCCTCGCGAAGCTCCGTGAAGGGTTTGTTGTCCCACGGACGGTGAGTCAATCCCCGCGTGACCTCACAGCTATGCCCGTGGAAGAGGCAGCCAACAAACTGAAACGCGGTATTACGCTCGGAATCCCACCCGTCTACGGGAAGGCCGCGTTTTCCGAGGCGCTTCTCGGGACCGTTAAACTTGTGACGCACACGGATGTTTTCGGTTTCCGCTACCCACGTCAACCATTCGCGAGCCTGCACACCGTATGGATCGACTTTCTCAGCGCGAAATTTGTTGTCTTTGCGGCGTCTGATGGGGTGCTGGGTGGGCATGTCTCTCGTGATGGACCACAGATACAAGGCGTTACTATCGAAGCCCACCACGCTTTTCACCGTTTTAGGTCCATGGCGAAGGGGCGTTTCGTTTTTGGCCAAGTAGCGGTGGAATACGATCGACGGCCCGCCTACGATGTTTTCCCTCAACTTTTCATGGAGGTCTTTATGTTTTTCTCCGATAAGGGAGAAATATACCTCGGGAGTAAGAGTGGAAAATAGGTACTTTAGACACAACCCGGGAATACCTACCGAATCCTTCAGCATGTCCAGCTTCAGGGTCTGGTAGAACGCTATCTGTTTTTCTAGAGCCTGTAAAAACGGAACGGTGTCTTTGTCGTTGTAATAGACCAGGAAGTCGCGCAAAGTGCGCATACCTTTCTCCTCCCAGACCCTCTGACAAGCGGCGTAATCTTCGTCCGAAATGTCCGAGTCTTTCAGAGAACTGCAGAAAGCTTCCTGGGGCGGAAGGGAGGTTTCTTCCAACTTCCGGATGTCGGTGAGGTACTCGTAAGGGAAGAAACCCTTACTTTCCTCAACACCGAAGGCTTTCAGGTAGGCCGCGTAGCTAAACCCCGGCGCAAGAAAGAATTTCACATCCAGGAACCTTAGTTTTCTGGTGGAAATGCATTTGAAAACGTTGTTGGTTTTCAACACAAACAGATCTTCACCGCGCGGTTGTTTTTTTTTTACCCGAGCCTCTTCTGCGACATTTTCCCGGTGGTCCTCAACCGGCGCCTCCGAGGTGAAATACCGAAAGAGGTAGGGTTTCACGAGATTGATGTCATAACCGGCGCTATTGAATCCTACCACGGGCAAGCTCATGAGGTAGTCGTCTAAAACGCGCCGGAGGTACTTTCCGCCCCGACAGGGTCGGTCGTCCTCCTCGGGACGCATGTCCTCAATGGCGGCGTAGCTGTCTCGGAACTGATGTCGCAGAATGGCGTAAGAGGCATCCGATATTTGCGTCAGGTAGTCGAGCCATTCGTCAACGAGTTCCTGAGGATCCCCTCTAGACACGAAACATCGCGGTTCCGTGAAACCCTCGACGTTGCTGCACATGCTGACGCTGAGAGGCACGTGTTCAGACATGTACCGCGTGTCATCGGTATCCCTTCGCTCCCCATCCTCGGGCGGGACCAACATGGCCTCAAAGTCGTACGTGGCCCTGTGGGGAAACACGTAACCTTCGGGCGGTGTCGGTATCTGGTTATCGGCCAAAATCTCCAAAGGACTCGAAGGCACCTGATAAACCCCGCCGGGATACCGATCCTCGGAGATGACCCCCTTTTCGCAAGTTTTCCAGTGACGCTGACACATGAACAATTTCGGCCAGAGCTTCCCGCAACTCGGACAGGAGAATGCCTCGCACGCTGCACGAAGGTTTTTGATATACATGAAATGATTCTTGTATAACAGAACCCTCATTTTAGACCGGTCGGTCGACGCGAAACTGGATCTGAGTTTGGGGCATAGGTACTTCCCGTCATCATCCATTTCGAAGACGTCGATAGACACGTCATAGCGACGTTCGATGGCGGGGATTTCTTGAAGAGTGACCCCCGCGAACCCGTTGGCAGGGCCATTGCTCCACCGTCGGAACAAATTCAGGGTCGGACCCTCCAAGGCGTCGACGGGATGTTTGTTACGCAGAGCCAAACACCGGAAAAGACACAGGTTATCGTTATAGTGACGCCCCGTCTTCGGGTTGTTGACGAGGGTCTCAACGCCTCGGTGTTTGGTGAGCGAAGATGGGAGCGGAAGAGTCAAACCCCCGATGGGGTAGGGGATGACCTTGTCCGCGTAGAAAGTGGTCCCCACGATGGAGACGAAGATCCATTTAGAGTCAGGGCTGTGATCGGTGGCGAACCGAATGTGGTCTCTTTCCTCCAAGTCTCGGATGAATCCGAGCATGTCAGCCTCTGACTGGATAAGAATGGGGTGTAGGAACGCTCGAGAGTTGTTCCTACAGGAGTGAAAGAACCGGATCTCCCCCGTCTCTCGATTCTCCAGCAAGAAACTATGCGAATAGTTCAGCTTGAACCGCCATCTTTGTGCGTCAAAAAGAGGATAGAGCGCTACCATCCAATCGGGCGGGGAGTTGAAAAGCGGGTGGTCCCATCTCACGTTCATCGTGGTTTGGTTAGGACCCGCCCGTTCCCACGATCGAATAGAACCCCAGTGGTTGAAGTATGCGTCCCTGATGGACGGGGGAGCGTCATTCAGATGGGTTCGAAGAATACCTTCCAACACATCGCGACCTTCGTTGGTACGGACACGGTTTTGCCCTCGGATAGAGTTATCGCTAGAGCGGGAAGAAAGTAAAGGAGAGGAAGAAGAAGAAGGAAAAGGCGGAGAGGAAGGAGGGGGTGGAGGGGAAGGAGGCGGAGGAGAAGGAGGGGAAGAAGGTGGAGGGGGCGGAGGTGGAGGGGGTGGAGGTGAAGGAGAAGGAGAGGAAAAAGTTTTCCTTTTTCGCCTTTTGGAACACTTTCCTTTGCGCTTGTGTCTCTTCAAGGCTTTAGCGTTCCGGAAGCGCGCTGAACAGACGGGGCACACTACCCGACTACTAGAGTCGGAAGATCGATCGGAAATGGAGGGGGGTGAGGGTGTGTAAGCGGGAGGGGGAGGACGTTTAACCGGTGAAGGAGGAGGGGGTGAGGCGGATTTTCTCTTTTGGCCGCGAGGAGAGGGGGATGGGGTGGAGAACGTTTTTAACCGGTGGAAGGTTGGGGTGAGGAGGATTTTCTCTTTTTGCCCCTTTTTTGGGCCAGCGAGAGAGGGGTGGGGGAGGAGGGGTACGTGAGATATACCAGGTAGACGCAGAAAGAACAAGAAGAATAAGAATAAGGAAGGAGGAGGAGAAGAAACGGCGTAAGGAGATAGAGGAGAAAACGGTGACAGAGAAGGTGAAGAAGGGGGAGAAGAGGGAGGAGAAGAAGGGATAGGCACGGATTCAAAAAGGTGGCTGGAGGGTGAAGAAAATGGTAAAGGGAGAAGAAGAAGAAGAAGAAGCCGGAAGAAGAAGAAGAAGAAGAAGAAGAAAAAAAGCGCGGCAAGACGAGGGTTCGGGTTAGCGCGTGGCTAGGGGGTCTCGGTGCTACCCGGCCAGACGCGTGGGGATGTCGTAAAGCTGTCATCCTCTTCCGGTTGAGTGGGCGACGGTTACAGGTTTAAACGCACGGAAGGAGGAGGAGGAGGCGGAGGAGGAGGATGAGGAGGAATGAGGAGATGGCGCGTTTGTACTTTCCCAACCCACCAGAAGGGGCTTATCGCTACTCTTGATACTCCGTGTCTGGCGGCGACGTGTTCTCTCATCCTGCTATGTCTGGAGTAAGAGACGGAACAATACGGACACGGAAAGCGTGGCTGTTCGGTTTCGGGCGCGTGGTATTTAGAAGGCTGCAGAAGAATCTCGGGTTCGGACCCGTGAACTTTTCTGTAATGCCTGTACATATTGCTACTTCTGGTATAACTCGCACCGCACGAGTTACATTTATAAAACCCTTTTTCTTTCCCTTCACCCGATCTATTTTGCTGCGGTCCCATGATTCGCGCACGCGCGCGCTACGCGCGAGCGCACACACACACACACACAAGCGCTACCCTAACCCTAACCTTAACCCACAGACAAGCGCGCCAATGCGTGCGCACTACACACACACAGACAAGCGCACCAACGCGCGTGCACTACACACACTACACACAATTATATATATATTAAAATATAGTTATATAGTAGTTATACGGCGGTTATACAGTAAAATATAGTTCTAGAGTTTTTATAAAATATTTTTATAATAGAGCTATACAGTAGTTATAGAGTAGTTATAAAACGGGACAATTCCATTTAAAACAGAAAAAAAATAAAAGAATCATCTCGGATCGTGCGAAGAAAAAGATGTCGCAAACACACAGACACAAAAGTTCAGCGGGTTGACCACATCCGGTTCAGCAGGCAGGCAGGCAGGCAGGCAGGCAGGCAGGTAGGTACGGGTTGAAAAGAATAAGAAAGTTCCACAAAAGTTCAGCGGGTTGACCACATGCAGTTCGGCAGAATACGAAACAATAAAAAAGTTCCACAAAAGTTCAGCGGGTTGACCACACGCAGTTCGGCAGAATACGAAACAATAAAAAAGTTCCACAAAAGTTCAGCGGGTTGACCACACGCAGTTCGGCGGAATAACAAAGAATATAAAAGTTCCACAAAAGTTCATTTTGTTCACAGCATCGAGTCCAGCGGGTGGGTTGACAGGTTCGGTCATGGTTGAGGGTCGGAGGAGAAGGTAGTAGGGGAGGCGCGATGAACGACACGGTTCTTCTTTTTCATTTTTCGTTTCACTTTTTCACAAACATCTCGGGTAAAGATTTTTTTTTTTTTTAATTTTTCTCTCGCCCCTTTACCAGTTGGTCGGTGGTAGGATGCTGAGACCACCGTGTCGAATAAAAAAGACAAAGTCTTTTTTTTTTTTTTTTCTCTCTCTCCTCTCTCTCTCTCTCTCTCTCTCTCTCTCTCTCTCTCTCTCTCTCGATCCCCCACACGCTGTCAGCCAGGGCGCTAACCAACCGATCATAACGCAATCACACAACACACACTGATTCCCAGACCTGCCAGGCCGCTAACCAACCGATCATAACGCAATCACACAACGCTCCAACACACAGACCCCCATCCACCATAACGCAATCAATCATCCCCACCCGACAACCTGAACCGCCAACCCAAACACCCCGGGGGCGGAGCCAAGGAGCTCACCCACCACCGGGGGGTGGAGCCAAGCCGCTCACCCACCACCGGGGGGCGGACCAAGGGGTGGACCCGAGGCGGACCCCAGCCGGCCCGGAGCCGCGGCGCCTTGAGCCGAGGCGCCTTGAGCCGAGGCGCCTTGAGCCGCGGCGCCTTGAGCCGGGGCGGGGTGAATAACTAGCGCCCTCCACTACTATTATTTTATCAGCAACATTCATGATCATTTTGTTTAATGTTTGAAGACGATATGCGGTTGTATGTAGTGGTTATACATTTGGTGGGGACAATCCGTTTATGGAGAAACAGAGCCTATCCATGGAGTGCTACGCCCCTGCGCAAAGATTTGTGTTTTTAAATTGTCTCGGAGGGGGGAAAAACAGCATCCAGAAGCCGCAGGTCTTAGCACCTCCAAAACTAGAAGCCGCAGGTCTTAGCACCCCAAAAAAACTAGAAGCCGCAGGTCTTAGCACCCCCAAAACTAGAAGCCGCAGGTATTAGCACCCCAAAAACTAGAAGCCGCAGGTATTAGCACCCCAAAAAACTAGAAGCCGCAGGTCTTAGCACCCCCAAAACTAGAAGCCGCAGGTATTAGCACCCCCAAAACTAGAAGCCGCAGGTTTTAGCACCCAAAAAAACTAGAAGCCGCAGGTCTTAGCACCCCAAAAACTAGAAGCCGCAGGTTTTAGCACCCCAAAAACTAGAAGCCGCAGGTCTTAGCACCCCAAAAAACTAGAAGCCGCAGGTCTTAGCACCCCAAAAAACTAGAAGCCGCAGGTTTTAGCACCCCAAAAACCAAACATTTTGGCACAAAAACAACAAAAGCCACAAGTCTTAGCACCCCCAAAACTAGAAGACGCAGGTTTTAGCACCCCAAAAACCAAACATTTTGGCACAAAAACAACAAAAGCCACAAGTCTTAGCACCCCAAAAACTAGAAGACGCAGGTTTTAGCACCCCAAAAACCAAACGTTTTGGCACAAAAACAACAAAAGCCACAAGTCTTAGCACCCCCAAAACTAGAAGACGCAAGGCTTTAGCACCCCAAAAAACAAACGTTTTGGCACAAAAACAACAAAAGCCACAAGTCTTAGCACCCCCAAAACTAGAAGACGCAAGTTTCAGCACCCCCAAAATCAAGCTTCAAGTTCTGACACTCGAAAAATTTGGAAGCCATAAGTTTGGGCACTGCAAAAAATGAATTTGCGTCGTGTTCCGGAAAATGAGCACCCCTGCAGTAACTAGACTTCAAACATGACCATCAACATCATCACTGTCAACAGTTGTTCATGACACTTACAGCATATTAGCACCCCTGCAGTAACTAGACTTCAAACATGACCATCAGCATCATCACTGTCAACAGTTGTTCATGACACTTACAGTATATTAGCACCCCTGCAGTAACTAGACTTCAAACATGACCATCAGCATCATCACTGTCAACAGTTGTTCATGACACTTACAGTATATTAGCACCCCTGCAGTAACTAGACTTCAAACATGACCATCAACATCATCACTGTCAACAGTTGTTCATGACATTTACAGTATATTAGCACCCCTGCAGTAACTAGACTTCAAACATGACCATCAGCATCATCACTGTCAACAGTTGTTCATGACATTTACAGTATATTAGCACCCCTGCAGTAACTAGACTTCAAACATGACCATCAGCATCATCACTGTCAACAGTTGTTCATGACATTTACAGTATATTAGCACCCCTGCAGTAACTAGACTTCAAACATGACCATCAGCATCATCACTGTCAACAGTTGTTCATGACATTTACAGTATATTAGCACCCCTGCAGTAACTAGACTTCACACATGACCATCAACATCATCACTGTCAACAGTTGTTCATGACATTTACAGTATATTAGCACCCCTGCAGTAACTAGACTTTTGGTCAAGCACATCCTTGAAATTCACCAAGTCTTTCAGTCGACAGGGAATGGGTAACTGGTCAATTCTCGCTGCACGCCACGCGTGCTGCAGCCGACACTGCGTGGACACGGCAGCCGAGCCAGCTGTTGCAGAGGGGTAGGGGGTGAGCCGACTCCTTCACGAGGTTCATAGCATCTCTTTAGGTCTTCACCTCTCTCGCTGCATTTCTCTCTACCCTCACATCGTTTGCAACGCAACCAGTTGTTTGTTGGGAGTACGCTCCGCACGCCAGAGTCAAGTCTACAAAGATACGGGAGATGTACGTGAAAGAACACCTCAAAGACGCAGTGCTTGGGAATGTGTGGAACATTCGCCGTGCCTCAGGGGACAAATCAACCCAAATACAAACCTTCTAGCGACCTTGTTACATGTCTCTTGGAACGGGAGCCAAAACCGGCGGCCAGCAAAAGACGCACCATCTCTATCTTTGTCTTTGCTGAAGCAACTTACCACTGCCCTGAGAACAGTAAGGAGTGTGGAACTGTCCAGAAATGTAAACAGGGGATCATGCGATCCAGTAAAGCCTTCACAGTGTGGCCTATTAACAAGTGGACGCTTTATGAAGAAATTCACGGAGGAAATGGCAACTCTGTGCTTCGTCGCAAGTGACAGGGCCAGGTGGAACCCACCTTCTCCCTTGTCAACATCCAGGGCAGTTCAAGATTCCTCCCAAGCACAAAGGTTGACAGCGCCGTAGGCTTCAGAACGTAAGCCACTTTTTGTTCCCTGATCAACAGGGCGTGCAAAAGGCCCCGCCTTCTCACATGCTCCACTCCGAGCAAGGCTATTATTCAGTCATGAAAGTCTTTATATCAGATCCTGCGATATCTTAGTGAAAGGGTAGGCTGCCAGGATAGCGGCCCTGGGAGAAGGACCCTCCTTGCTCTTCGGTTTATAACCAGAAATAGGAGGGACTTCACGTTTCAGGTGTCAAGATCCAGAGAAGGCATTGAGGCGATGTTTCAACCAGGTCCCAATCTTGCAAGACACACGCCAGGACAAAGGCCAGGTTGGCATCATGATCTGTTGTCCACAAACCATGCTTTGCCCGGACACCACACCGCTGGACAACAAACATTTTATCACATGCAATACATATCGAGCTGCTCCCCGTTTCTTCCCTTGCATGGTCTTGACCCCAGAGCCGCCAATGGAGCAATATTCCGACCGCAGAATCATCCACGATAAAGGACACCACACGCTACAGTCAGCCGCATTGCATCATGGGAAAAACGTTCCTGGCCTTTCTATTACATCAAACGGTAAAGACGAACAGCACAGTACATTTTTCACCTTGAGCAAAAACATGCTTGAGAATATTGACTTTCAACCCAATCAAAAGTCAGAAAGATTGCCCTTTCTTGTTCAAATTTTTGCTAATGAAGGTCTGGCCTCTCTGTTACGCCGACAGGGTGTAGGGCATATGTTATATCACCCGGACTGCAAACATCCTGTGATGCTCCATGCGTTTCTTTCGTACACAAGGCCAAAAAACAGTCTGGGATAGTTAATTTTCATGCTCTTCTGAATGGTCTCTCTGACATCGCCAACGCGGTGTCCATCGAGCCCGATGTGCCCGGTGTACTTTTCCTTTTTTCTTTGGGACCCAGTTTATAAATGCTACCACTAGTAACAGGCTGGGTTTCCCAATGAAACATGGGCAGCCTTCTCCCCCCCCATTGGTGCTGCTAGGGAGCGAGCTGAATGTGGATCTGGTGGATCACGGAGGTCCTGAAACAGAAGGCAACCAATAATAATCTTGCTGGTGAAGAGAAGAACATGCAATTCTCTTGAACTTACCTGTTACCATGAATCTTACAACAAGCGCACAGCACAATGTGTATGGTACTGATGGTATGCAAGAGGGAGTGAAAGCAGGAATTGTGGAATGAATGAAGCAAGGATACAAATTATTGAATACAAAAACAACATGTGTATGGTGGAGATGGAGAAAATACATTGTGTAGAACTGAGCCATTCCATAATCCTGAACCAGAACAGGGACTGATTACCCATACTCCTGAACGACAGGGGCTGGATAACCATGATCCTGAAACAGAGACAGGACTGTGATACATGATCCCTGAAACAGAACAGTGCTGGATTGCCATGATCCTGAAACAGAACAGGGACTGGTTTAACCATTTATCCTGAAACAGAACAGGGACTGGATTACCATGATCCGAAACGAACAGGGAACTGGATTACCATGTCCTGATACGAACAGGGCTGGGATTACATGATCCTGAAACGAACAGGGACTGATTACCATGATCCCTGAAACAGACAGGGACTGATGGATTCCTGATCCTGAACAGAACAGGACTGATGTATTACATGATCCTTGAAACACACAGGGACTGGATTACCCATGATCCTGAAACCAACAGGGGGAAAAAAAAAACTGATGTGAGTACCATAAATCCTGGAACAGAACAGGTCTGGTGGATTGATAACGTCCTGAAACGAACGGCAGCATTTTCAATAACAAAGGTGAATATGAAGAACGCACATCCTGTACTGTGGATTGACCTTTTATCCTAACCTAATAAAAACACACACCAGTATATATAATGCTAAGTGTAAGCAAAGGATGCTGGCATGGAGAAATGGACACATTTTATATTCACTGCTCTTGCCTCACGGCCAAAGTCTTCCCTCAACACCAAGCTATTTCCCTCTCTTCTAACCTGCTTTTTTCAACTCAATAATTAAAGTCAATAGGGCATTTGCCACGAGTGTTCGTTCTCTATACTTATCTACTATTTGCCCGCACTCGTTCTGCCCGAGTTACGCTGACCTTCTAATTCAACTCTCTAAACTCACTCAGTGAATTTCAAGGTCGTCCTCACGTGGTCAAATGCCCTATTACCCTTACAATATTAACATTTAATTTGCTTTTGGGCAGAGTGAATTTGTCTGTTGGAGGCGAGACTTTAACAAACCACTTTCGAACAGTTAATTTACATCACCTTCCCTTACACTGATGATACCTGCATGTTCTTACTCCATCAAGGGAAAAGTCGCTTCCGTTGTCTATTCCTATAATTGCATATGTAGCAACTGCATGACGCCCTTTTTGATATTTTAGGCCCGAGACTCTGACTGAATACATGTCCTACAGCACAGCCCCTGTCCATGGTGCTCGATCACAGGGACATCAAAATCCTGTGCTTGTGGTCTTGAAATACCGTTACTACAAGTGACTGAATACTGTTCCTACAGCACAGCCCCCCTGTCATGGTGCTCGCTCACAGGAACATCAAAATCCTGTGCTTGTGTCTGAATACCTCTACAAGTGACTCCATCAGGTCCTACAGCAAAGCCCCCTGTCATGGTGCTCGATCACAGGACATCAAATCCTGTGCTTGTGTCTGATACCTTACTACAATTGACTCAATACAGTCCTACAGCACAGCCCCTGTCATGATGCTCAATCACAGGACATAATCCTGTGCTTGTTGTCTTTATACCTTACTACAGTGACTCATACAGGTCCTACAGCACAGCCCACCTTTCTGTGCTCATCACAGGACATCAAATCCTGTGCTTGTGTCTTGAATACCTTACTACAAGTGACTCAACATATTCTTAACTCTACTCCTTCACTTTAAAGGGCCTGTAACGGGGAGTTTTTGCCAGGATAACAGTCGATATCACCAGGAAAACACCCTTTACAGAGGATCCGTAACACTCAAATTTGCTCTGTTTCCCTAAATCAACAGTCCAAATCGTCGATTCACTCTTTGGTGGAGGTGCTGGAAGTCAATTCTTCATGGCCGCCTGAGTTCATACCAAATCTTTTGCACAACTTTTCACAATACAAACCTTTTTAAAAAAAATGTATACAAGTTTAGCTAAAATGGAATTTCACTCACACCAAAGAAATAGTTCACAATTTTTCCCCCTGCACAACCAAAAAGAAAAGCTTTCAACCATGAGCTGACCTCCCCACCCACTCCCACAGTCCAAACTGGTTCTCTCTCCTGCTCTCTGCCAAGGAGGAATCGCCGTTTTTTTTTTGACGGCTTGATTTCTAGGCAACCAGAGCAAAGCGAGTGTTTCCCATTTCTTGAGAAAGGCTTCTTTCTGGTGATCTCCGCGTAGCATTTCCTTTCTTGCAAAATTCATCCATCGGGGTCCACCTTTACCAAAAGTTGATGTGTTAGATATCATGGGGTGCCAGCAAGAGCTGCTTACCCTTATCTCAAGAATGAATTAAATCTGTTGTTAAAACGTCCTCCGGTCTGAACAGACCCATATAAGGACATTAGTAGATATAAGAATGGTGGGAACAATCCTGGAGGCAATGCCGGAGCAGTGCACCCAAAAGTCCCCAATTTTTACATACAGATGTATAACTGCTGTAGTATAATCTCCAGAGGAAAAACTGTGTTTACGTCTCCGTCGGTCCTGGAACAGACACATTTGGACATTTGTAGTACAATGACGGTGGGAAAAACAATACTGGAGGCAATGCCCGGAGGCAGTGCAACACCATCAAGTCCTGTATTTTTTTAACAATAACAGATAGGTGTGCATCAACCATCGCCTCGGTTAAACCTAATCGGCTATGGTACCCCGCCACAATTACTAATTTATAATCGCAAAAGAAATCTTGAGGCAGAGACAGTTGTCGCGACATCCCCTGGAATAAAACATTCACAAAATGTATAAGTTTATGACATGAAACATTGGACTTGTACAGAGTTGCATTTGTCTTCAACTATGAGAATAGGGATGGTCGGAAATAGCCCGAAGGGACCATAATTTTGGCGGTTTTCGTGAGAGACGTGTTCATTAATTGGTAGGACAAACCCAGGATGTTCGGAAATACCAGGGAACATAATTTTTGCGCTTTGCTGTATTAGTGACTCTTTCATAATTGGTAGGACAACACAAAAAATCGAAAATGTTCGCGCAATTAGCAAAGGGACATAATTTTGCCGCTTTGCGTGAGTGCCCTTTCATTAATTAAGGACAACACAACATAGGAATGTTCACGTATGACAAAGGACATAATTTTTGGCGGTTTGTGCGGAGTGACCTTTCTTAATTGGTGGACAACACAACAATATGAATGTGCAACGAATAACAAGGGACATAATTTTGCTGTTTTGTGCGATGACCTTTCATTAATTAGTAGACAAAAAAAACACACAATAAGAAAATGTTCAGAATAACAAAGGGACATATTTATTGCGGTTTGTGCGAGTGACCTTTCATTAATTGTAGGCAAACGACCCATGGGGGTAACAAATCTGATTCGTAGTAACAAAAAACATATATATAGTATTCATTTTTTTTTCCGAAAATCGGTTAGTTGACCAAGGATCTCCCTCACCTTTTTCGGCAGGCCGTGGTGGTTTCCTTCCTGTTCTCTTCGTTCCCTGTCTTCACCGTCTTTCCCGCCCTGAACACAGACCCCAGTCCACGGGTAATTAGAGAAGACAAAAAGACTGAAAAAATTGGGGTCTGGAAGCATGGCATGTGAGGAACAAGGACTCAAAACAACTTAAAACTCATGTGTATGTTGGGATACAGCCCCCAGACATGAGCATTCTTCTGTTTCTACCTAAAAACCGTATTAGAGGATAAAACTGATATATTTTAGTTCATTTGCCTTCATTATCACCAATAACTTAAGTTTTACTCATTGGGCTTCTTGTTTTTTTTATATCCAATGGTCCTCTTGGACCATAAAAAGCTGAAACTTGCAAAAAGACTGAAGCAGGACCATCCAAAAGCTGAAAATCGCAAAAGGACTGACATTTCCCATGCCTTCACACTTTCTTACAATCACAAACATAAAAAAATGTACCGCAAGAACTTGAACACACGAATCGGTGGATAATTGTACTTACGTTTCCCTCCCCTCCTGTCACCCGCCCCCCCCCCCTCACTTTGGCTTTGAAAATATCATTGAGAATCTACATTCTGCCCGTTCTCATGGTGTCCTCAAAATATATATATATTAGAAAGGTAAAGGTAGATCGCCGCCCTCGTCCCTTCCTTTCTCGTTCTTCCATTTCTTCAGTCTTCTTCACCTCTATCGTTTTCTATATTTCACACTCATTTTCATCCATTTACGATCATTAACACATGTCATTCAATAACTGTAGAAGATAAGCAAGAAGGAAAAAACGGCACTGAACCAGGACTGTGACAAAATGCTCCGCGGGCTGTTGTGTGTCTGCACTACATAGAGTAGGAGGGGGGGCTATTACTATATCAGTGTGCCTTTAGCATAACTGCGATTAATATTCACAACAAAGATAATTCGCTCAAAAGTTGAATAAGATCAGCGTTTATGTTTGGTAAGAAAGGCATGTGTGAAAATGTGTGGAGAGCTGAGAAATGTAAGGAAAGTGGGGGGGGGTGGGCCCAATCTTTACTAAGAGTTTGAGAACCCCCTCCCGTTAAATCTGAAACCGGATTTTAAAACCTTTTCCCTCTTCAACACCGTTTTTTATAACCAGTACTCGCATCACTAGTTTCACCTATGCAAACAAATATTAAGTCAGAATATTCACGACATGCATTCGCACACATCCACAATAATGAACTTATGAACACACACTCACTCAACACTCAGTCAAGTCAAAGCCCTACACCACCCAAACTAAGCACAGCTACTCATGGTTTTTACAAACCCCCATCTGCGCGAGAATCAGTGTTGTTCTTCGAAAGTGTGTTATTCTAAGAAAATTTACTTTCGTTTGTCAGTTACAAAACGGTTCACAGCAACTCAACCGGTTTTTTCGAACCGCGAAGATTTGCACTGGGTTTTTTTTCGGTTCAAACCGGTTTTTATATTCCCCCTCTAATCTTTACCTTTAGCAGAAAAAGAACCCTGAAAGGCTGGGTTCTGGCGGGGTACCAGGTTCCACGCCTGGTCCTGCTGAGGGATGCAAGGGGGTCAATTGACCCTCTGATAGCTGAATCAGTAACTGAATAATCAGTTAGGACATATTTTAGATAACCGTAAAAACTTGACTATAAGCCGGCCCTGTAGATAAGAAGCCGCATCCCTTAAATTACAAAATATTAGGTATTGAAGCCGCACCAGTTTATAAGGCCGCAGGAACATTCACTGTATCACAATGAGTACAAAGCGCACAAATATAGAAATGGTTCCTATTCAGAGCTGGGTATTTACTGTGTTTCAGATACTTCAGATACATTAACATGAATTTGGAATCCATTGGATTACTCAAACCGGTTTTGAAGTCCTCAAGACCTCAAACAGTCGAAGAATGTGGCCAGAAACAGATGTAATCATCCTGATACATGTATAAAGGGAAATACCCCACAGATACGCCGCATCAGTCTATAGGCCGCATGGAGCCAAGTTTTGAGGAAAAAAGTAGCGGGCTTATATAGTCCGATTTTACGGTAGCTTTCCCTACCATTCGCAGAAAAAGTCCCGAGTATTTTTCTGACTATACTATAAGGCCGCACCTTTGTGTAAGGCGCAGCCCCAAAATTTTAGCCAAGTTTCGATTTTGTGACTATGATTTTTTCCTTCCTAATTCATCCAGTCACATTATAAGGCCGGGGTCTGAATTCTGGGGGGAAAGTATCGCCTTACAGTCAGAAAATACGGTCATATGTATATATTTATTTTATTTTTTCATTAAAACCACCATTTATACCACATCAAAAATTGGGGGGGTGGGGGCGGTAAAATTTTTTTGAGACACTACCAAAAAAGGAACTCCTTGACAGTAAATTAAACAAAACGCCGCTAAACAAAACAAAGGGTTCTTCCAATCCTTACGAGAAGGGAAAAAAGTTGCACCTATGCATTGGATCTATTTCATAAAATGAAGAAACAGAATTTGAGATTCTAGATTCATAACACATAACGGAAGGGTGTTTGTCAGTTTTCTGCTACAATCACTCAGCCTCAAGAATCAAGCAACACACACCATACTGTAACCTGCATTCGATTGCCAGAATTCTTAGACAAATATCATAATGAAAGAAAGACTACTGACAGTGTAACCTCCCTTATAGACTCCCTCCCACATAAGACCTACTTCTCTAGAGAATTGCCCTTCTTTGTAACTTATGTAAGTGTTAACTACCTCTCTTATAAGACCCTCCCTTAAAGACCACACGTTTTGGAATGATGAAAAATGGTGTTTTACGTCCTCGAGGTCTGGAAACCAGACACATTGGGACATTTGGTAATACCAAAGATGGTGGTAACGTACTGTAGGCATGCCCGAGCAGTGGGCATTCTCCAGTTAAACAACACAAAACAACGGGTTCTTCCAATCCTTACAGAGATGGAAAAAGTTGCACACCTATGCATTCTTTGGATCTATTTTCATAAAAATGAAAGAACAGAAGTTGAGTTCAGATTCATAACATAACGGGGGTGTCCTTGTCAAGTTTTGTTGACACAATCGCACCTCAAGAAATATATTTTTTAAAGAAATCACAATAATGTTAACACTGCATTCAAATTGCCATAATTCCTAAGACAAAATATCAATATGAAAAGAGGACTAATAGAACACCCCCAAAAAGGAAAAGAAAATGAAGAAAAAAGAATTATTTGGATTTAAGGCATGATACAGGCCATTTGCACAAGCTACGACCTTGAACTTCAATTAAGACTCGGAATGAAAAAAAAAATTTCACCGCTAGATTACGGGCAAACAGTGCGGGTTATTATGTCTATAGGTCCCAGTACACTAACCGTGGCCACGATGTCCTTTTATGATAAAATATTTTAAAATTGTTCGATTACTGTATTGTACGGACTAATATAAGGCAATACTTTTGTTTCCTATACTGAGACCCCTGCGCATTATAATGCTACAATCTCGCCCGTGGGATACCGGGAGTCTTTCGTAAAAATAGTTTCCCCCGACCTTCTGGAAGTTTTCTGTGCTTGGAGCATTCCTCTATCTGCCCACCTCTCTTTGGAACTCTGCCTTTTCCCCTTTGGCTTTCTATCATTTACTATTTTTACCTGACCTATTTGCCCCATTCCTCACTGCCTTTGTTCGAAAAAATCTTCCAAATCATTTTTCTCTTGAGCTCCCCCGAAATCGGAATGTGTCGGCTGTACAGCAGCGTGAGACCCAGTTAAACTCAACACGGACACATATGTACCTTACCCATTATGTCCATATGGCCTGGAATGCAGAATATATGCCCGTAATACAGTTTTTGCCCGTACTACTAGCATTATTATTATAGTAATAAGTAAGAAACATAAAACAATCTGAATTTTGTGGTAACTTCCGAGGGTGGAATCAGGTGCGCCTTGGTAGTCCGTAAAATACGATAATCTTGGTTTCTTTAATAAATTAATAAAAAGTTAAACAACAAGAATGAAGCGTGTGCAAACACAAAAACACAACAGACACAGCACAATCAGATTAAAAACTGACTGTTGGACAAAGGCTCATCATCTTCGGGACCTAGTCCTCTCTTTTCACGCTTGAACTGGTTTACCCCGTTTCTGAGCGACATTATTTCCTGTGAAAATACAGTTCCGCTCATGTCACAATTGTAGAAAATTGCAGATCTCTGTGGGCTAGTGAACCTGAGGCACCTGAATGTGTGAATGATAAGACACTTCTAAACGTAAATTGCGACGGACTTTGGGCTCATGTACCTAATAGAAAGTATAGACGGAGAAGACCTACTGCTACTTACCCTGGTTTAACCATTAAAAACCCCCAGTAGTCCTGTAAAGGCCAGAGCCCCCTACTTCCAGAAGCAAAAAGAAAGAAATCCCAGTGGTCAGTAGCGCAAGAGGCTCAGATCCATGATTTGGTCAGTGCTGACAGAGCCTGCGGTGACAGTGGCCTTGCTCAGTTTGTTCCACTCCTCCGTTTCTCGTCCTCGCTGTTGGGACCAAAATCCAGGGACTGGAAGTGGAACAAGCTGTCCGAGGGTGGGCTGTAGCGCTACCTCTCTTGACACCATGTTCAATTCTGAGATCCCCCTCAACTAACCAAGTTTGTGGGTTTTCCCAGTAAGAGTATGTTCCTTTCTGTGAGTGTATTTGCGGCATCACGCTGGGATCCAAGGGGCGACTGGCTTACTGGTCATTAAGTTGCTAAGGTGTGTTTGTTTTTCTTGTCAGGCCGCCTGGAACCCCACCGCGACCAGTATAACATGTGTTGTCAATGAGGTTAATTCCTAGAACCGCCCCTAAATCCCCTATGAGATTTTCATGCAAGTTTTTCCAAGACTCGGGGAAGAACATAGGTTAGAATCTTTTATGGAAATTTTCATCAAAGAAGACTAATGAAAACAATGACATAATCACAAAGAAAAAGAACTGAAAGTCTATTCTGTTCAATGATCGCTTATGGTCCACTGCTGCAAAGTCCGCTAAATTAGTGTCTAACAGTGCCTAACGGAAGCAAAAGGCAGGCAAAGCTTCACCCACCGTGTTGGGTTTTTGTAGCTCTGTTTTAAGGATTAACAGGTTAATTCTTACACCCTCTCGCGCCTCCCTCTCCTCCCCCACCTACATTCCCACCACACGCCCCTCCCACCTCCCCTGCACGGAGACATAGTGGATTTGTTCTCAACATGTCTTCGCATGTGCAAAATTTATTTTTTGTGTATTTGAGCGTTTTCAGGATTAGGGATAGTGTTTGGGTCATTTAGTGTTGATACACAAAATAAAATTGTTGATGGGTACTTCATAACGATTGATTTTTGTGCGTGTGCAGTATCTTGAGAACAAATCCATTTTTGAGAATGCCACGCCGGTCCTCTACTATTTCTTTCTTCCCACGCACGCTGAGAGAGTGGAACTCGCTCCCTCAGCCATGACAGGACACCATCAGCTCCAGACGTTTGCAGGGCCGGTGTTACGTTCTCAAATTTGGATTTGTTCTTTTCGGCGGGGGGTACTGGGGGGTTCTCCTGTCCTCCTATCTATCGCTGATTCGGGTGGAGGTCTTCGCTATCGTATTAATTATGT
>CM065705.1:6685715-6719618 GCA_017654935.2 Phymorhynchus buccinoides | reverse complement strand
GTGCGTGTGCGTGGCGTATGTGTGTGTATTGTGCGTGTTGTGGCGTGTGTGTGTGTGTCAGTCTATTCTATCCTCTCTCTCTCTCTCTTCTCTCTCTCTCTCTTCTCTCTCTCTCTCATCTCGATCTCTCTCTCTCTCTCTCTCTCTCTCACTCTCTCTCGGGACTTTTTCCGATCACGACCGGCAGAATAGTAAAGGAGTCAACCGCTATTCTGAAAAAGCAGTGAAATTTGCCTATTGGAAAATTAAGAAACTGGTCTAGGCCAAGTAAGACTTTGTGGACAGATGTTTATTGGGATTGTATTATAACTCTGTGAGGAAGTCATGCTACCAGCACCCCCCCCTAATAAATTGTCATGGGCATTTTCTGGTAGCTTAGGGTGTATAGATCACGAAAAACAAATGTTCCAGAGAAATTCATTTGGATGTTCCTTCTGGCTTAATTTTCAAGGGTACCATTCTCCCCCCCCCCCCCCCTTGTGCCTGGGCGCTTGGTGTCAAAAACTTCTATTAAGTTTGTTGATAGCTGTGTTTTGTTTTAACCTGCAAGAAGTGCGATTCGTTTGTGTTGATATCAATGCCTTCTACACGATAGAAATCAATCAGGAATGACAATAACTACAATACTGGACCGCAGTGAAGCTACTTGGGCACCACCGTCTTCAAACGCTGCACACCGTGAATTTGCTGAAATATAGCAATAAACTGGTATTTCTTCGCCAACACTGTGCAAGTCATTAGAAACAAACTTTACCATGGTTAAAAAAAAATTCTCTTGCGCTCTTTGAGCTATGCCCCATTCACATAGGGCTATTCCTGAGTTCCACTGTCGCCGGTTATATCCTACCCCCTTTTGGCTTTGACGCAAATTACTATGTAAAACATAGTTATAGCATATAAATGAGGACATTATTCTGCGCATGGGCTGAAACTGATCACGCGCATGATAGGCTGGACTTGATGAACATTATTCATTCGCATTAGAACTTGAGACAAGCCATCGGAAAAAGCTTGCAAGAAGCCTCAAACGTGCTCAGCCACAGGTCCGCAGTAAATCCAACAAACGCCCTTCCGCTTGGGTTTGACAATTGTGACCAACTCTGAGTGTAGTCCACAGCCATAGTTCTATTCGCACAGCACACGGCAGTCATCGTGGGTGGGGGGATGCAAGAAGTTGAGGGGACGATCATGGTGGAACTTTCCGAGTGATGCCATCCATTCCAAGAAACGGTGAGCAATCTCTGGCAATTGACCAGGCGGCTTTACCAGAGTGCTTCTAACACAGCGAAAAAGCCAACCTTTTGCATCAGGTACTGGACATCGATGGAGGTGAACATGTCTCTCAAGAAGTTCAAAGTACAAATCTCCATGGGTTCTTCTCCGGAAATACGCAGCATGTACATCAGGAAAATACCAGCGTGGTCGGGATTCGTTTGACAGTGTGGGAGACCCGGCAAAGAAGACAACATTGGACTCTACCCTGTGATCCATCACCCAATCACTGAGTACAGGACAGTACAAGAGTGCTTCGACTTGCTGAGGAGGCCACAAGGGCGTTGGACAGAGTATGTCTTCATTACGTTCGATTTTGGGTGTGTGTATGAAAGCCTACCCGAATCGTCTGGCACAAACCTATCGGTACAAGAAGCATATCATTATGATCGGTTGTCATCTGCCTGTGCGGAACCTCAAGATGCTTGGGAAGAAGCTGGATGGTTCTGGGTTGGAGATATCCTCTGGAGGTAGGACTGATATTTTCTGGTTTCACTGCAGAGGGTTGTGCTGTCTGGCAAAACATTATGAACGAGGGCATTGTTCTGCCATAAGACTATGCGAGAGTCTCGAACGCATGTGCTGGAAAGATATCTTAAAAATCCAGGATGAAGGGGGACACGTCACTTCCGACACTACCAGAAGAAAGTATGATTAAACTCTAGGCAACCGCATCGCTGTTATCAAGGCGACATTGTCTCAGCTCAGCAAGATGAAGCTATCACCAGTTGCATGGCAGAGTACGGACAGTTTAGAGACAGAGTCAGAGAAGGAGCCTTCTGGACAACTGCACAATTTTGGTTGTGTCGTACATCGATCATGGTGGCTTGTCCTGGCGCTCATGAGGCTGTCAAACCAACGATTTCCTTCTCTATGCACACACGTGTCTCAGATGCCAGGACCTCTTCTTCATTTTGGTGGATCAATTATGCACGCTACCGACCTTCTTCTCATTCTTCTTGGCTAAACATGACTGTCACATCCTGAGCACAAGGAATCTGCTGAAAAGAGGTGGCGTTCAGTGTGGCGAGTCCTTCATTCTGGCAAGCACTGTGAAGGGACAAGACCATGGAGGAAACGTTCATGAAGCATGCAAAGCCGAGGGAGCTGGGGAGGTGGTTGCTGGTCTCACGGGACGCTGTCTAACATGATGTTACCAGAGCGGGGTCAGAACACACATGAGAGGTCAAATATCTTAAAGCAACTCTTGACATGGCTGGCATGGTCAAGGGGGTTTTAAGTCCCCCTAATTTGAGCCGGGGTTTCGGCAGCAGGACACCGTGGCGTGCGTCCTTGAGATACTGAATAGCGAAGCAACGTCAAAAGACTCAGGAAGCAATAAAAAGTTTCATCTACCTTTCGGTGGAAGCCTCGTAAAACCTCATGTCTGTCAACAGTCATCAGAGCTCTGTCCCAGCTGACATTAAGCAGGATGGTCCTGAGCAGAGGAAGCTGGTAAAGCGAGAAGGAGGCGTTCATCGTGCAAGACCGATGGTCAAATGACCCCCCCCCCACTCTTTGAACGTGGCAAAACAGCGAATGAAACGATGGCATCAAGAACAAAGTTCGTCCGCATGAAGGGACTTCCAGAAAAGAAACGTGGTGGGTACAACAACAAGGAAACACCCCTGCCACTTAATTGTAAAAGGCACAGGAAGAAGGTGTTCAAACTCGATCTGAAACAAGTTGATGACATCCAAACTACTCCTGGCCTTACAGAATTGCCACTGCCGACCAATTTATGGCCAAGACGACAAGCCAACGGGTTAACTACCTCACCAAGATCTGGGAAGCTACCTGCTCTATCTCCCCATGACGAGACACTGGTTGTGATCGATGGCTGAAGGGCAGTCTTTCATGTTTGCGAAAGCTTCCTTCAACTTCAGGGAGATTGCTCAAAAGATATTCACATGCTTGCCAAAAGGAACGACGGGATGTTCAGTACAGACAAGGTACCAAATGACTATCAAAGCAATGGAAAGGAAAAGGAGAGGCACTTGCGACAAGATAATCATCAAGGAGGAAAGCACAAAGCGGCCTGGAGATTGGAAGACGTTTCTGTCAAAGACGAAAACAAGAAGCAGTTCAGCAAAGTGCTACTCGAGGTGTGGAGCAAAGATGAAACATGCGCCAAAAGTCAAAGAAGAAAAGATCCTGATATGTGAGGGAGAAGCCTTTCCTGCTGCAATCAGTTGATGGACTGACAACAAACAAGGACGCCAATTGCACCGCCTCAAATCAACACAAGAGGAGACTCGTCCAGAGTTGCTCTCTACTGTGCATACGCTGAACGGAATGGCTACAGATTCGTCCGTGTCAAAGAGTCCAGATCAGACATTTCTTTATTCTCCTGCACCAAAAAAAATTCACTCTGCAGCGAAGGACGTGGTGATTCTGTTCGACACAGAAAAAAAAAAAAAAAAAAAAAAAAAAAAATGCAACAAACAAAACAACGCTCAGCAATAACAAGACATGCCCAAAGCATAGGGCAACAGCACTGCACCGCATTGCTGGCTTTCTGCTTACACGGGATGCAATGCAACAAGTGCATTCAAGGGCATTGGAAAATGAAAACCATCAAAGTCTTCAGCAGAATCCAAGATTCGTGCAAAATAATGCCCAACTTGGAGATACAGGGACACCAGAAGAAGTTCAAAAAACGATCTGAAATGTTCAACTGTGCCATGTACGGCAAACACCGTTTTACCAGTGTCAATGACTTCCGACATCATCCTACTCATGGAGAGAGCTGAGATGAGCATGAACGCAAAAAAAATTGAACATGGCAAGATCTCTGTGCACACAAACCCTTCAACAACACATGGAAAAAAAAAAAACCAAACAACAACCGGGGAAAAGCACATTCAAGCTGCCATTTGGAGAGGGCCCTCTAACCCATGTCTGGAGGATTCATCACCATGCAATGGACAGGAGGATTAGCATGCTGACGCCATGGAACCATTGTGGGACCACGAAGAGGAAGGAATCATCTGCAACGGAAATGGTGAATTCCTGGAGAACCTTCAGATCTGATGATGGACGAAGAGCAAACGTCCTACCACATGCCTCAGAAGAGTCACTTTCTACTTGCGCGAGGCAAGTGACTCAGAAGACAGTTTGTGTTTGACTGAAGTGCAGTTATGGTGGGAATCACCATGAAAACAAAAGAAAGCCATGTAATAGGTACAGCATCTGAGACCATTCCTCTACGAGATCTATTTTGAATGAATTTTTGAAGCATTCAGTGTTAGTTGTGTCCATGAGGCATTCAGACATGACTAATTTCATAACAGACCGTAATATAAATATTAGCACGGATGGGGAGGGGTGGGTGGTGAGGAGTTATTTCATTTCTCTTTATGGACAGCATACATTTCCAATTATTGGCTGCTTTCCTGAACAAACTTTTAAAATGTCCAGAATGATTGTCTTCAGTTTAAACGTTATAATTGGTATGTTTTAACATTTTATTGCGTCAAAGGCCAAAAAGGGGGTTAGGTGAGATAAACCGTCAAACATGGGACGTCAGGATGCCTATGGTAGTGGGAACATAAGCTCAAAAGAAGCGCAAGAGGACTCGTCTTTTAAACTGTGGGAACTTTATTTCTAAAAGCTGCACGTTTTGGCGAGGTACAGTTATGCTAATATTTCAGCAAATTCACAAGTGTGCCACGTGACAGACGGCGGGTGCGCAAGTAGCTTCACTGCGGTCCAAGTATTGTAGAAGTCATTCGATTATTGTGTATCATGATTAAGGCATGATATCAACACAAACGGAATAGCAAAATTCTTGAGATGTTGCAATTCTTCCCAATCTGAGAGTCAGGTCCCCCCCCAATAAAAATAATAATGAAAAAAACACCCCCCCCCCTCCCCCCCCCTCCCTCCCAAACACGTTGCTGTTAAATGGATTTAAAATAATTATGGTACTCACAGAGCAACGTTATTGGCCCTCTACACCCCACCCCCTCCCCCCGCCCTCCCTCCCAGCCCCTCCCTCCCCAAAAAAGAACCCAAGTTTCACTCTTCTATGCGCTACCAAGCCTTTGATCAAAGGCTTTTATCATTGGTCGACCTTAAAGCGTCGAAGTGGGGCCGATAGCAAAGAAGAGCTGTGGCGGAATCATTTCTAACGTAACGGGAAAATGGTGGTACATGTTTGCCGTTGTGGACGACTAGGGCCTCACACCCCTACGCATCTCGACTGGCCATAGTGCAAGCAGGGTGAGAGGCTAAGCTGGCTTGGGGACTTCCCCAACACCAGCTGGTCTCCAGTCTTCTTTGTGGGAAAATCAACTGGACACAGCTTTTCCGTGTAAACAAATTCCGGCTCCGCCATCCACAATAAAAATGCCTCATGCTATTGGAATCAGCGTTTAAACGACTGACTGGCATGCGCGTGCGCATACACACACCACCAACACACACACACACAAACACAACCCACACAACACAAACCACAACGCACTGCCCCTACCTTCAGAATAACAGTTGTGACAGCGCAAATTGTAACAACTGCGCAAAGTGTAACAATGTTCGATTTGGTACATTTTTGCGTAGGCGCCCCCTTTGACGAAATGAGACACACAAAATGGCCGTTTTATCATTACAGATAAAACGAAGTAAAATCTTCAAGGAGTTGATGAATTTGTCTTCATCATAAATATATCAAATCGAAAGATAAAACATCTAAAATTTCCAAATGTTTATTTGCTTGCTGTTTGTTTCATCGTCTGTCATTCGATTTAGCATATTACAAGGTGCAAAGTATGCAGGTGTTTATTGATTTTTCTCTCGTGTGTTATTTCTTTCTGCTTTCTTTTTGGGGTACAGCGTTTTTTTCGCCTGAACAACGCGGAATTACTGTGTGTTTAGGAGTAAAGAAATCACACTACGATATGGTAATGACAAAAAAACTGCCATTTTTTGGTGATAATTCGTTCAAAAGGTGGGCGCCTAGCGCAAAAGGCAACAATGTTACATTTGCACGGCAGCCCGCGCAAAATCTGAACATTTTATAGTTTGCGCGGGCAGCCCGCGCAAAATGTGTTACATTTGCGCAGTTGTTGCAAGTTGCGGTTGTCACAACAGTGCCTCCTTTGTTATTGAAGTCACCAGCTAGTTAGAACGACTGACTGGCGAGCTTTCGCGCACACACACCACGCACGCACGCACGACACCGCATGGGTACCTCTACAAAATCCTGGAAAACACGTGAAAGGCCGAGGCCCAGGAACTGCCTAGTCCCCAACTGGCAGCATCCTTGTTTGGGGGGTGAGCAGAGAAAAAACAACTTAAAGGATTTGGCAAGCCCTGAGTTATGCAAGAAACAGTCGAGATCAACCAGGAGAGAACACCTGACAAACACTCACTTCGCTTGGTTTCCTAGAAATCCAACCGTCAATGCGGCGATTCCTCTTTGCGGAGTGCTGGAAGTCAAATTCTTTCAGTGTGCAAAAGAGAAAACTGTGCCTTCTCTTTTCTATGCCGCCTGAGTCCAAATCACGAAATGTCCACAATACAGCCTTTTTAGTTACCAGTTACAAAAGAGTTTGCTCGCACAACAAAAGGAAATAGCTCTTTAAAAAAAAAAAAGCACTACAATAAGAAAAGTTCAACCAATCGAGTGCGAATACACCCACAAGTCCAAAATGCTTCTCTCCTCTTCCCCTCCCCCTGCCCCCTCCTTTTTTTGTTTGCTTCTCTCTCCGGCAACTCCGCCAAGGAGAATCGCCGTTTTGACGATTTAATGTCTAGGAAACCAGAGCAAGGTGAGTGTTTCGATCCTTGAAAAGGCTGTCTTCTGGTGATCTCGACGTGTTTCTTGCCATAAACGTATCCGTCAGGGTGCCCCTTTAAAAAAAGCACAAAAGCTCTTTTAAAGACATGACACTGGCAGCGACAATTGGTGGTAGGGACAAAATATGGGAAAGTGAGAAGAACGAGAGGGTGCTCCTCAATTTAAAAAAAGGCATTTATGAACTACAGGCAGATGCCATTGTACAAAAACAAACTGAATTCTTGAATGTAGGCATATAACCCGAAGAGAAACACCCATGCAAAATTATATGTGCTGCGTGCTGTTGTGGCAGGTCCCCACACGGCGGAGGCCAGCCTGCACTACATCCAGGAGCAGTTCCTGCAGCACAAGCCGGGCCACAAGCAGGTGTACACGCACGTCACCTGCGCCGTGGACACCCCCCACATGACGCAGGTGCTGGCCCACGTCATGGACAAGATCGTCGACATCAACCTTCGCCGATCCCAGCTGCACTAGCCTAGCGAGGAGGACCCGAATTTTACGGATTATAATTTTATTAAAACCCTTTCAACGCCAGCCCTTCTTCAGCTAAGCATTTCCGTCAAACCATATCTGGGAATACAAACGCAGGCGTCTGCAATATTGGGGATTCCTTGATAGCACATGTGTAGCATTAGGCCTATCCTTATCTCCCAAAATTAAGAAACAAGAAGGCGTCCTGCAATATTGGGAATTTCCTTTGAGCATGTGTATCCTTATCTCCCGAATACAGATCTGAGGGGGTGAAGAAGTGCAAAAGCAAAAAGCTCAAGCATTTGTCAAACATTCACGTTTTATTAATCTTTAGCAAGACTTCCAGAATCAATCACAACTCCCATTATTAATGTTATACAACCCAATACGATTTATACACACAAACATCAGTATGAAACAAATAGCAGGAAAACAAACAAACACGAATTAAACATATAATTCGCTGCACATCAAATTATTCTTAAAGTAGTAAATCCAGGGTACCAGGCCTGAAGACCTGTATGCAAAATTGTGTTGGCGAAGTTTCTTACTTGATTTGAGTCAATGGGTACCTAAACATGAAAAATCACCGAGGTGCTTGCCTGGCAGACTGGCACGAATGACGCAATAGCCAATTCAATATGGCTGCCGTCCGGCCATGATGCAAATGTATTTGTTGTGTTTTTGAGAGCATATACACTTGCAATATCTCTAATAAGAATGATTTGGGGGTGTAGATTTCATTTATGATGTTGTTTTGTCCATTCTGGGTCATCTTGACCTTGAAAGGTCATGATCAAGGTCATATTGTTACGCCAGCGCGCTCTTGGTTGCTTTTGCAGCAGAAACTGGTGTAATAACTGTAATTCAACTGATTTGGGACATTTATACTTGGTTTTTGATAGTGTGTTATGGATAGAACGTCTTCCCAAGCTTGAAATGCCAAGGTGAATGGCAACATTAATTGCTCTTGAACTAAGATGGCCATCGATACCTTCACTTTTCTTGTCAACTGATGTTGAATAGCAAAACACAGAACAAATCCAATGTCAAATTCTCTTACACTGCTACATATCCTGGCAGGTTTTCACACGATGAGTTATCTGCCTTCCCATGGCAGAATGCAATGCACTGAACTCCAGTGGAACGGCACCCACAGCGTCGAATGTCGCACTTGCCTGCACACTTGCATATTGTGAGCAGACTGGGTGGCAAAGGCTTCAGGCATTTTGATGGCAGCAGTGTCCCGAAGTGCTCCTCCCATCCATGTTCCACTGGATCTAGCTTTGCCTTACGTTCATCGGCTGTCGCAAGCAGTTGGCATGCTCTGTGCACCAGAAAGGCTCCTCGGTGGATGTGACCTCTGATCACACTGCTTGTAGGAGGGAGACAATCAATTCCAGTCCTGGCGCTGGTATAGTTTTCAAACATGAGCTGGTTGAACGTATCAGCAGTTGTAGCTGACCTGACCCCTGCCCAGACATGTACCAAGTACTTCTCTGCTAGAACTTCATCTTGTTCTGACAAGGTGTCTGCCTCACCAAAGTTTGTCAGATACTGTACTGGGTCAGACACCATAGCCGCGTGTTTGGTCCCCACTTTGCTCATGCAGTCGTCTCCAGTCAAGATATGCGCCTTGATTACTGTTTTGGCCAGTGGTGCTCCAAGCCGAGAAACAGCTTGATGCAGTGGAAGCATGCGTCACTTCTCACCAGTGCCATACTGCTGCCAGAGCTCCTCCAATCCCAGTGCTTGGAGGTACGGGATGTAGTGTAGCAGTAATGCGAAAGTGTCTGTGTCGTTGGAGACTATGATAACTCTCTTACATTGTTTCACACGAACTGCCCATTCCACGTGTACCACCAACCTAGCGTCTGCCTCTTCTATCCAATTCAACAGGTCTGGGATGTCTTCACCACCGGTCGCCTTTGCTGGAAGCACCTCACCATCATAAACAATAGAGCTGGCAATGATGGTAGGATGGCTATTGGCTCGACTGCACACCATATCTCGAACCAGCAGCTGGAGATTGCGTTTGTTGTCCGACGGACGCCCATGCGGACTTGTGCAGTTGCTGTAGGGATGGTTGTGTCACTTGTTCATGAACGAGCCGATGATGTTGATTTGCCGTTGTGGTTGAGTGCCAGTACGTTGCATGTCTACTCCCCTTTTGCTTTAGAGACATCTCAACGTACAGAGTCTAGTACGAGATGGACAACCGCTGCGCGTCTTGGCAGATGCTAGTATGTATGCTGAGTATGATGATTGGCGTTGATAGACAGGCGACCCTAGAGTTATGGGAATCTGTGCTAGTGGCATCTGTCGCATCTTCGACTAATGAAGTCTATACTAGGCCACAAGTCATGAGTGGCAAGAGGAGACGGTTCTGACGTCCATTGGGTGAAGGTCTGAGTCGCAGACTTCGATGCTCACCAAGCATAGTGTTTGACTTGTTGACACTAGCCGGAAGGTTCGGACCGTCGTAACAGTGGGGTATTTGGGAGACTGACATCGTGAGAAAGTATTTGCCTAAGGTCCATTCCCCTCTCCCTAACAATGTCCATGCTCTTCTGTGCCTCTGCCACATCCTTGGATGAGAGGTCGTTCTTCTCCTTCAGAATGGTTGCTGGTGTTTTCTGTAGCTGGTCGGTTTAACGGGGCATCTTTCTCTTTGATATGGTTGCGCTCAATTTTTTTCTCTTTTCAACTAACACCTCCCATCTGTATGAATGGTAAACACGCTCACCATTCTCGAGACACTTGAGCAGACGCACAGTCACCTCTCGACCAATGGCCAGCTTAGTAGCAAGTTGTGCAGTGATACAGGCACATTCATCATTACAGAGTATGGATTCTGCCGCTCTAGCACAAAGTCCAACAGCTTCCCCGTGTTTTGATTGAATGTGAGACGGCGTGTGGTGCTCAGCGCATTCTGTGTGGTTCATGGAGTGGTTGGTGGTAAGAACGTTGAGGAGATTGGTGATAGACCCAATCTGGTTTAAATGTTTTATTTTCCAATCTCGTGGAACAAGAGTTCGAACTCTGCCACTGCACCAACATTGCGTGTGGCTCCCACCACATAGTGACCTCCAGGATCCTTCGACACTCGCTGTATGATCTGCTCGACCTTCATGTCACCTCCAACAGCACAAAACCAGCCTGGATGATCCTGAACAACCCACTGGCCCATGGAGAAACGCCGGTAGAGCTCAGGATGTGTGAACTCCAGTACCTTGATTTGTTCAAGATACCAGGAGCCATGACGCAGGTAGTTGATGCAGTCACATTCTGCGAAGATTGGCATGGAATCCTCGATAGTAGCTGCGTGTAGGTTCCAGTTTCCTTCTCTCTCAGAGACTATGGCGTTCTTGATGACGGCGACCAACCGCAGCTAAACTCCAAATAACTGGCAGAGTTCAGACTTGGCCTCACACTCCTTTTCAAACTCTTCAAAGTCCTGATGCAGCTTCTCGACTTGTCCACTCAGTGCCTCAAACTCCTCAGGACAATGTTTGTTTGAAGCCAGTGTAGTTTGCAGTTATTTCACCTGCTCCAGCACTGGATATGCAGTTTTGTTCTTGTGATGCCAGAACATCTGCCATTGAAGTGAACGGATCATGTCCTCCACAATCAGCATACCAGTGAGAGCCCGGACATAATGACTGCCGTTCAACACCAATTCCATCACGCCTGGTCCAAACACTGCACACTTGATCAGTGCGTAATCCAGACCAGAACCACTGAGGTGTTTGCCCTGGCACCTGAGCAGAACACGGGCCCAGTGGAAAGGACCCAAGCAAAGGAACAAACGCCTGAAAAATACAAGACACTAAACTTGAGTGTTACTTAAAATGTTAATGTTAAACAAAATAATGGTCCATATGACCTGCAATCGCCAAACCTGTCATAAATTAAATATGTCTATCATAAGTAGTTGAATTAGGTATATTACACCCATTTCTGTTGTTAAAAGCTATGAAAGGTCATTTATGTAAGAAATGACCTTGACCTTGTCCTTTCAAGGTCAAGATGACCCAGAATGGACCAAAAAATATCAGAAATGAAATCTACACCCCCAAAATCATTCTAATTAGAGATATTGCAAGTGTATATACTCTCAAAAAAATAAATAAATACATTTTCATCATGGCCGGACGGCAGCCATATTGGATTGGCTATTACGTCATTCGTGCCAATGTGCCGGGCAAGAACCTCGGTGATTTTTCATGTCTAGGTACCCATTGACTCAAATCAAGTGAGAAACTTCGCCAACACCATTTTGCATACGGGACTATAGGCCAGGTACAGGACTAATTGACTATTTGTTAATGAGGCACGGTGGTAAAGAGAAGGAGAGATGGAGAGGAAAGGGAAGAGAGAATGAGAGAGAGAGAGGGGAAGCTTAAAGATTTAAAAAAGAACAGACGGGGGAGAAGAGAGAGAGAGAGTGGAGAGAGGAGAGAGAGAGAGAGAGAGAGAGAGAGAGAGAGAGAGAGAGAGGAAAAAATGTGACGTTTCCAAGCGTCCCATATTTGATAAGGAAGTTTTGGGGAGCGATGTTGACCCGGGCTACATTACTGAATCTTTTGTGTGACGTGGATTGTGCATGTTAAGTCGGATAGTTTTTATTTTGTACCTTTATGAAAGAAAGGTTGATAAGAATTATATTGTTTACTATGATTTTGAGTTTGTTGAGACATTAATATATTAGTTTCCTAATCTAATTAATAGCTAGGTCCAAGAAGCCGACGTTACTGTTAGAGTTTTGCTAAATGGCCCAAAATTTGCCTCATTTTCAATAAAAGATTTATAGTGCTTGGTCTCCATTTACCTGAATTAAATTTGTACCAAAATAAAGATCAATCTTTCGCCTTTTTCTGAATGTGATTGTTTACTTTGGTGTGTAAAATGTATTTTTTTGAGTGAAAGAGAAAGCGAGTGAACAGAACGTAAAATTTGTTTGTTTTGCGGATGATTTTTTTTTTTTTTTTTTTTTGGTCGTGGTAGCAAGACGTATTTCACCGTAGTTTCAACTGCAAAAGGCTTTACACAGTGGATGATCTAGATCTAGACGCATACGTCAAACGAAAGAAGAACCTCGGTCAAACTTGTAAGCGGAAATTTAACCGTTAAGGCCGTTAAAATTCCTTTAGAAAATAATACGTTGCATTCTTCAGCAAGTTTGAACACTTTCCGTTTCTCTAAAAAGCTTGAAAGTGAAGGAAACAGAAAGCTGTATCTATCCGCTGTTCAACGATATGATTGTCGTTTTGATCTAAACTTATTTGTGTAAAGCCATTTTGATCTGAAGATTCAATGCCTAGACTGGGTGCGCCATTGGTAGCAGCGACACGCCGAGATCTGACTTGATTCGATCAAAGCTGTTTCTGATCCCGTGAAAGCATTAGAAATTGGCAAATTGTAAAAGATAAATTGTGTTTCGAAACTTACAATGTATATAGGCTCATTTACATGCGCTATGAGAGCTGACCCAGCATTTATAAAGGTTTTATTTTACAAGAATTCAATGGTATTTTGGTCGAAGATCGCCTCGCGGGGGGGGGGGGGGGCGGATTCGTGTGAGTCATAGTTTTGAGTGCTCAAGTTAATAAAAACAATTAGGACGAATTTCGCAGCCCAAAATATATATTTACCAACATTTATATAGACGAAGTATCCAAGAACACTGCCAGATGACTGAGCTTTTTCAAATAAACAGTAGTAAAGCGCAAATCAAGAGGTTCTGTAGGTGTATTTCGCGAGTGTCAGGCCTAAAAGCAGAAGCGGGGGCAGATAACTCTTAACTCAATTTCCTACTTCAACTTTCGCCCTACGCCTAGATTTATTTGTTCAATCAATAATTTGTTCATTCTCACTGACCACTGTTCATTCTCTCTGACAACTGGTCATCTCACTGACCACCGGTCATTTTTCTAACCACTGGTTATTTTCACTAACCACTTGTCATTTTCACTTACCCCTGGTCCTCGTACTGACAACTAGTCAGTCTCAGTGACCACTGGTCATCTCACTGACCATGGGTCATTTTCACTAGCCAGTATTAAACCATTTGATGCTTTGTTATGCAACTTCGTTTTACCACTTACATATTACTCGTTGGTACAAAGTGTTGGCCAACACACATAGGCCTACAGACAGAGAATGACCACAGAGAAACAATAAATGGATAGGGAATGAGAGAGGAAGAGAGAGAGGAGCGGAGAGTAGAGAGAGAGAGAAGAGAGAGAGGTTGTGACAATTGTGCAAGATGAATCCGAAAAGGGGTCACAGGTGCACAAAATGTCCACAATTCTGACATTTTGACAAAAAACGAAACAAAACAAAAACAGGAAACCCTCCCTCCCACCCAAAAAAAAGAAATAAGCAAACAAGCAATAAACAAAACGGAAACAAAGTTGGTGAAGACCTAAAATCGAATGAAAACATTACTTTCCTTCCAACAACGTTGAAAACTTCAATCAAAGGTGGGCGCCTAGCGCAGAAGGTACAATTGTAACAAACTGCGCCATTGCGCTCTGCGGGCCTCACGCAAAATGTTCATTGTAACAAAATTGGAAACATTTCGCCGCAGGCTTTCCGCGCAAAATGTATAACGCGCAAAATTTACAATTTAACATTTTGCCGCAGGATTTCCGCACAAAATGTTACAAGGCGTCAAAACGTTATAATTGTTACATTTTGCCGCGTTGCTAAACATTTGCGCTGCCACAGGGTGGCCCACACCGAAACACCGCAGGAAAGAAAGCTAGGCTCACAAATGCGTATAAGATCATGAACGGAATGGCACAGTCGACAACGAGCCCAGCACAGGCCGCCAGAGAAGAGGACAGTTCCGAAGGGCACTACAGAAGATGCTTCTTTTTTTCCCTCGGACTGTGATCAAAGACTGAACAAGTTGCCAGAGGAGTTGGTGTCTGCCCTACACTCAGCTCGTTCCAGTCTACATGTCAACCATTGTGAAATACCCTCTTTTAAACAAAATTAGCGAGGGGTTATAGTTCCTGCCGAATCAGCATCAGGCCAAGGCTTCTGCTGAATGGGTCTTCGGCTGGCTGGGTCACAGTAGATTAGGGTTGTTTTTTATTTGGTTTGTTCTGTGTGCGACCTTCGGACCTCGACCAAACAGTATCAAAAAATCAAATTGTTGATGTGGATACCACAGATACTGTACAGTCTTTGTGGAAGTAAATGGAAGAAGAAGAATGAGAGGGGGTCGGTTCCGGTCAAACATGGAAGGCTCCATCTTTACGATTCTTCACGAGATCTGACTGATTTCGATCAAGCTGTTTCTGATCCCGTGAAAAGCATTAGAAATTGGCAAATTGTTAAAAGAAAAGTTGTGTTCGAAACTTACAAGTATATAGCTCAGTTACATGCGCTATGAGAGCTGGACCCAGCATTATAAAGGTTTTATTGTACAAGAATTCAATGGTATTGGGTCGAAGATCGCCCTCGCCGGCGATTCGGGTGAGTAGACTACACACGAATCGCGCGAGGCGATCTTCGACCCAATTACCATTGAATTCTTGTTAAAATAAAACCTGTATAATATGCTGGGTCAGCTCATAGGCATGTAAATGAGCCTATAACATTGTTAAGTTCGTAAACCACAATTTCTTTTACAATTTGCCAATTTATAATGCTTTCACGGGATCAGAAACAGCTTTGATCGAATCAAGTCAGATCTCGGTGAAGACGTAAAGATGACCTTCCATGTTGACCGGAACCGGAACCCCCTCAGCATTCTTCTTCTTTCCATTAGTATCACAAGAATCTGTACAGTATCTTTGGTATCCCACAATCAACAATTGATTTTTGATACTGTTTGGCGAGTCCGAAGGTTCGCAAACAGAAACAAACAACAAATAAAAAACAACCCTAATCTACTGTGACCCAGCCAGCCAAGACCCATCAGCAGAAGCTTGGCATGATGCGAATCGGCAGGACTAGAACTCCTAAGCTAATTATTGAAAAAGAGGGTATTTACAATGGTTAGACATGTAGACTGGAACGAGCTTGAGTGTAGGGGCAGACACCACCTCCTCTGGCAACTTGTTCAGTCCTTGAATCGTCCGATGGGAAAAAAAGAGCATCTTTCTGTAAGTCCCTTCGGAACTGTCCTCTTCTATGGCGGCTTGGTGCTGGGCTCAGTTGTCGACTGTGCCAATGCCGTTCATGATCTTATACAGCATTGTGAGCCTAGCTTTCTTCCTGCGGTGTTTGGGTGTGGGCCACCCTGTGGCAGCGCAAAAGGTATACAACGCGGCAAAATGTACAATATATAACATTTTGACGCCTTGTAACATTTTGTGCGAAAGTCCTGACGGGCAAAATGTACAATTGTAACATTTTGCCGCGTGATAACATCTTTGCGCGTGGTGAAAAGGCTGCGGCGAAACGAAATGTTTCAATTTGTTACAAGAAAAATTTTGCGTGAGTCGCCCGGGGCGCATGCGCAGTTTGTTACAATGTAAACATGCGCGCGAGGCGCCCACTTTGATTGAAAGTTTTCAACGTTGTTGAGGAAATAAGTTTCACGATTTAGTACCTCACCACTGTTTCCGTGTTTGTTTATTGCTTGTTGCTTTATTTCTTTTGTTTTGTTCTGTTTTGTTTTGTTCGTTTGTTCGTGTCAAAATGCAGAATGTGGACATTTTGTGCACATGTGACCCTTTTTCGGATTCACTCTTGCACAAATGTCTACAACCTCTCTACTCTCTCTCTCTCTCTCTATCCCCCCTCCTCTCTCTCTTCCTCTCTCATTCCCTATCCATTTATTGTTTCCTGTGTATTCTCTGTCTGTAGGCCTATGTGTTTGGCCAACACTTTACCAACGAGTAATATGTAAGTGGTAAAAACGAAGTTGCATAACAAAGCATCAAATGGTTTAATAATGGCTAGTGAAAATGACCCAATGGTCAGTGAGATGACCAGTGGTCACTGAGACTGACTAGTTGTCAGGACGAGGACCAGAGGTAGTGAAAATGACAGGGGTTAGTGAAAATAACCCAGTTGGTTAGAAAATGGACCGGTTGGTCAGTGAGATGACCAGTTGTCAGAGAGAAATGAACAGTGGTCAGTGAGAATGAACAACTTATTGATGAACAAATTAAATCTAGGCGTTCGGCGAATAGTTGAAGTAGGAAAATTGATGTTTAAGAGTTAATCTGCCCCCGCTTCTGTTTTAGGCCTGACCTCGCGAAATACACCTACAAACCTTTGATTGCGCTTTACTACTGGTATTTGGAAAAGCTCAGTCATTCTGGCGGTTCTTGGATTACTTCGTCTATATAAATGTGGTAAATATATATTTTGGGCTGCGAAATTCGTCCTAAGTGTTTTTATTACTGAGCACTCAAAACTATGACTGACCACGAATCGCGCGAGGCGAGCTTCGACCCAATACCATGAATTCTTTTTAAAATAAAACCTTTATAAATGCTGGGTCAGATCTCATAGCGCATGTAAAATGAGCCTATATACATTGTAAGTTCGAAAACAATTTTCTTTACATGCCAATTTCTAATTGCTTTAGGGATCAGAAAACAGCTTTGACGAAACAGTCAGATTCGGTGTGTTCGTGCTACCCAATTGGCGCAACCAGGTCTAGGCCTGAATCTCAGATCAAAATGGCCTTTACACAAATAGTTTAGATCAAACGACAATCATATCGTGAACAGCGGATAGATTCATCTTCTTTTTCCTTCACTTTCAAGCTTTTTAGAGAAACGGAAAGTGTTCAAACTTGACTGAAGAAGCAACGTATGTTTTCTAAAGGAATTTTTAACGGCCTTAACGGGTTAAATTTCCGCGTACAAGTTTGACCGAGGTTCTTCTTTCGTTTTGACGTATGCGTCTAGATCAGATCATCCACTGTGTAAAGCCTTTTGCAGTTTGAAACTCGGTTGAAATACGTCTGCTAAACGACCAAAAAAACATCGCAAAACAAAATTGTACGTTCTGTTCACTCGCTTATCTCTTTCACTCAAAAAAATTACATTTTACACACCAAAGTAAACAATCACATTCAGAAAAGGCTGAAAGATTGATCTTATTTTGGTACAAATTTAATTCAAGGTTAAAAGGAGACAAGCTACTACAAAATCTTATTGAAAATGAGCAAAATTGGGCCATTTTGCAAAATCCAACAGAACGTCGGCTTCTTTGACATAGCTATAAATTAGATTAAGGAAACGAATATTTAATTGTCCAACAAACTCAAACTCATAGTAACAATATAATATTATCCAACTTTCGTAATAAGGTACAAATAAAAACATCCTAACTTAACAGCCAATCCAGTTTCACACAAAAGATTCAGAGTAGCCCGGCGTCAACATCGCTCCCCAAAACTTCCTTATCAAATATTTGACGCTTAAACGTCAATTATTTCCTCTCTCTCCTCTATCTCTCTCTCTCTCTCTCTCTCTCTCTCTCTCTCTCCACTCTATCTCTCTCTCCACCCCTTCTGTCTCCTTTTTAATTCTTTAAAGCTACCCCTCTCTCTCCTCGTTCTCTCTCCCGTTCTCTCCATCTCTCCTTCTCTTACACGTGCTTCATTAACAAAATTAACAATTAAGTCGCTACCTGCTATCGTCCGTATGCAAAATGGTGTTGGCGCAGTTTCGCACTGGATTTGAGTCAATGGGTACCTAGACATGAAAAATCACCGAGGTGCTTGCCCGGCACATTGGCACGAATGACGTAATAGCCAATCCAATATGGCTGCCGTCCGGCCATGATGAAAATGTATTTATTTATTTTTTTGAGAGTATATACACTTGCAATATCTCTAATTAGAATGATTTGGGGGTGTAGATTTCATTTCTGATATTGTTTTGTCCATTCTGGGTCATCTTGACCTTGAAAGGACAAGGTCAAGGTCATTTCTTACATAAATGACCTTTCATAGCTTTTAACAACAGAAATGGGTGTAATATACCTAATTCAACTACTTATGATAGACATATTTAATTTATGACAGGTTTGGCGATTGCAGGTCATATGGACCATTATTTTGTTTAACATTAACATTTTAAGTAACACTCAAGTTTAGTGTCTTGTATTTTTTAGGCGTTTGTTCCTTTGCTTGGGTCCTTTCCACTGGGCCCGTGTTCTGCTGAGGTGCCAGGGCAAACACCTCAGTGGTTCTGGTCTGGATTACGCACTGATCGAGTGTGCAGTGTTTGGACCAGGCGTGATGGAATTGGTGTTGAATGGCAGTCATTATGTCCGGGCTCTCACTGGTATGCTGATTGTGGATGTCATGATCCGTTCACTTCAATGGCAGATGTTCTGGCATCACAAGAATAAAACTGCATATCCAGTGCTGGAGCAGATTAAATAACTGCAAACTACACTGGCTTCAAACAAACATTGTTCTGAGGAGTTTGAGGCCCTGAGTGGACAAGTCGAGAAGCTGCGTCAGGACTTTGAAGAGTTTGAAAAGGAGTGTGAGGCCAAGTCTGAACTCTGCTAGTTCTTTGGAGTTTGGCTGCGGTTGGTCGCCGTTATCAAGAACGCCATAGTCTCTGAGAGAGAATGAAACTGGAACCTACACGCAGCTACTATCGAGGATTTCATGCCAATCTTCGCAGAATGTGACTGCATCAACTGCCTGCATCATGGCTCCTGGTATCTTGAACAAATCAAGGCACTGGAGTTCACACATCCTGAGCTCTAACGGCGTTTCTCCATGGGCCAGTGGGTTGTTCAGGATCATCCAGGCTGGTTTTGTGCTGTTGGAGGTGACATGAAGGTCGAGCAGACCATACAGCAAGTGTCGAAGGGTCCTGGAGGTCACAATGTGGTGGGAGCCACACGCAATGTTGGTGCAGTGGCAGAGTTCGAACTCTTGTTCCACGAGATTGGAAAATAAAACATTTAAACCAGATTGGGTCTATCACCAATCTCCTCAACGTTCTTACCACCAACCACTCCATGAACCACACAGAATGCGCTGAGCACCACACGCCGTCTCACATTCAATCAAAACGTGGGAAAGCTGTTGGACTTTGTGCTAGAGCGGCAGAATCCATACTCTGTGATGATGAATGTGCCTGTACCACTGCACAGCTTGCTCACTAAGCTGGCCATTGATCGAGAGGTGACTGTGCGTCTGCTCAAGTGTCTCGAGAATGGTGAGCGTGTTTACCGTTCATACAGATGGGAGGTGTTAGTTGAAAAGAGAAAAAGATTGAGCGCAACCATATCAAAGAGAAAGATGCCCCGTTAAACCGACCAGCTACAGAAAACACCAGCAACCATTCTGAAGGAGAAGAACGACCTCTCATCCAAGGATGTGGCAGAGGCACAGAAGAGCATGGACATTGTTAGGGAGAGGGGAATGGACCTTAGGCAAATACTTTCTCACGATGTGCTCCCAAATACCCCATTGTTCGACGGTGACCTTCCGGCTAGTGTCAACAAGTCAACACATGTTGGTGAGATCGAGTCTGGACTAGACCTCACCCAATGGAGTCAGACGTCTCCTCGTGCCACTCATGTTGTTGTGGTAGACTTCATGTCGAAGATGCGACAGATGCCACTAGCACAGTTCCCTACTAGTTCCCTACTCTGGGTGCTGTCATCAAAGCCATCATCATCTCAGCATCATGCATCTGCTGAGAGCCAGCGGTTGTCCATCTCGTACTGGACTCGTATGTTGATATGTCTGTAAAGGAAGGGGAGCGCATGCGACGTACTGACTCAACCACATGCATCAACATCATCGGCATGAACAGTGACACAACCATCCCTCAGCAACTTGACAAGTTCTGGGCATCCGAGGACAACAAACGCAATCTCCAGCTGCTGGTTCGAGATATGGTGTGCAGTCGAGCCAATAGCCATCCTACCATCATTGCCAGCTCTATTGTTTATGATGGTGAGGTGCTTCCAGCAAAGGCGACCGGTGGTGAAGACATCCCAGACCTGTTGAATTGGATAGAAGAGGCAGACGCTAGGTTGGTGGTACACGTGGAATGGGCAGTTCGTGTGAAACAATGTAAGAGAGTTATCATAGTCTCCAACGACACAGACACTTTCGCATTACTGCTACACTACATCCCGTACCTCCAAGCACTGGGATTGGAGGAGCTCTGGCAGCAGTATGGCACTGGTGAGAAGTGACGCATGCTTCCACTGCATCAAGCTGTTTCTCGGCTTGGAGCACCACTGGCCAAAACAGTAATCAAGGCGCATATCTTGACTGGAGACGACTGCATGAGCAAAGTGGGGACCAAACACGCGGCTATGGTGTCTGACCCAGTACAGTATCTGACAAACTTTGGTGAGGCAGACACCTTGTCAGAACAAGATGAAGTTCTAGCAGAGAAGTACTTGGTACATGTCTGGGCAGGGGTCAGGTCAACTACAACTGCTGATACGTTCAACCAGCTCAGGTTTGAAAACTATACCAGCGCCAGGACTGGAATTGATTGTCTCCCTCCTACAAGCAGTGTGATCAGAGGTCACATCCACCGAGGAGCCTTTCTGGTGCACAGAGCATGCTAACTGCTTGCGACAGCCGATGAACGTAAGGCAAAGCTAGATCCAGTGGAACATGGATGGGAGGAGCACTTCGGGACACTGCTGCCATCAAAATGCCTGAAGCCTTTGCCACCCAGTCTGCTCACAATATGCAAGTGTGCAGGCAAGTGCGACATTCGACGCTGTGGGTGCCGTTCCACTGGAGTTCAGTGCATAGCATTCTGCCATGGGAAGGCAGATAACTCATCGTGTGAAAACCTGCCAGGATATGTAGCAGTGTAAGAGAATTTGACATTGGATTTGTTCTGTGTTTTGCTATTCAACATCAGTTGACAAGAAAAGTGAAGGTATCGATGGCCATCTTAGTTCAAGAGCAATTAATGTTGCCATTCACCTTGGCATTTCAAGCTTGGGAAGACGTTCTATCCATAACACACTATCAAAAACCAAGTATAAATGTCCCAAATCAGTTGAATTACAGTTATTACACCAGTTTCTGCTGCAAAAGCAACCAAGAGCGCGCTGGCGTAACAATATGACCTTGATCATGACCTTTCAAGGTCAAGATGACCCAGAATGGACAAAACAATATCAGAAATGAAATCTACACCCCCAAATCATTCTAATTAGAGATATTGCAAGTGTATATACTCTCAAAAACAAAAAAAATACATTTTCATCATGGCCGGACGGCAGCCATATTGATTGGCTATTGCGTCATTCGTGCCAGTGTGCCTGGTAAACACCTCAGTGATTTTCCATGTCTAGGTACCTATTGACTCAAATCAAGTGAGAAACTTCGCCAACACAATTTTGCATACGGGTCTTCAGGCCTGGTCCTGGATTTACTTTTAAGAATAATTTGATGAGAGCGAATTATTTTTTTATTCGGTGTTTGTTTGTTTCTATTTGTCTCATACTGTTGGTGTAATTTGGGTTGTATAACATTAGTAATGGGAGTGTGATTGATTCTGGAAGTCTTGATAAAGATTAATAAATCGAAATGTTTGACAAATGCTGAGCTTTTTGTTTTGCTTCTTCCCTCCTCAGATCTGTTTTCGGGAGATAAGGATACACATGCTCTAAAGGAATTCCCAATATTGCAGACGCCTTCTTTTTCTTAATTTTGGGAGATAAGGATAGACCTAATGTTACACGTGCTTTAAAGGAATCCCCAATATTGCAGACGCCTGCGTTTGTATTCCCAGATATGGTTTGACGGAAATGCTTAGCTGAAGAAGGGCTGGCGTTGAAAGGGTTTTTAATAAAATTATAAATCCGTAAAATTCGGGTCCTCCTCGCTAGGCTAGTGCAGCTGGGATCGGCGAAGGTTGATGTCGACGATCTTGTCCATGACGTGGGCCAGCACCTGCGTCATGTGGGGGGTGTCCACGGCGCAGGTGACGTGCGTGTACACCTGCTTGTGGCCCGGCTTGTGCTGCAGGAACTGCTCCTGGATGTAGTGCAGGCTGGCCTCCGCCGTGTGGGGACCTGCCACAACAGCACGCAGCACATATAATTTTGCATGGGTGTTTCTCTTCGGGTTATATGCCTACATTCAAGAATTCAGTTTGTTTTTGTACAATGGCATCTGCCTGTAGTTCATAAATGCCTTTTTTTAAATTGAGGAGCACCCTCTCGTTCTTCTCACTTTCCCATATTTTGTCCCTACCACCAATTGTCGCTGCCAGTGTCATGTCTTTAAAAGAGCTTTGTGCTTTTCTTTAAATGGAGGACACCCTGACGGATGAGTTTATGCAAGAAACACGTCGAGATCACCATGTAAAGACCAGCCTTTTCAAGGATCGGAACACTCACTTTGCTCTGGTTTCCTAGAAATCAAACCGTCAAAAAACGGCGATTCCTCCTTGGGGGAGTTGCCGGAGAGAGAAGACATTTTGGACGGGTGGGTGGAGGACACTCAGATTGGTTGAAACTTTTTCTTATTTGTAGTGCTTTTTTTTTTTTAAAGGAGCTATTTCCTTTGTTGTGAGCAAAACTCCTTTTGGTAAAACTGTAAATAAAAAGGCTTGCGTTTGTGGACATTTTCGTGATTTGTCTAAGCGACTCAGGCGGCCATGAGAAAAGAGAAGGCACATGTTTTCTCTTTCACTGAAAGAATATGGCTTCCAGCACCTCCGCCAAGGCATGAATCGCCGTTTTGGACGGTTTGATTTCTAGGAACCAAGCAAGCGAGTGTTGAGATCTCTTGTAAAGGGTGGTTTTCCTGGTGATCTCGAACGTGTTTCTTTGTTCAAAAACTCAGGTCCGTGCAGGGTGCCCCTTTAAGTAATGTTTTCATGTAATCAGAGCACAGGCAAGGATGCTGCCAGTTGGAAATCAGTTGTGGACCATTTTCTGGGCCTCTGCCTTTCACCCAAGAGCCGCCATCTTGGGATAGTAAAGATTGGCGTAGTTGCGTGTTGTGCGTCGTGTCCCTGTGCGCGAAAGCTCTCCAGTCAGTCGATTCTAACTAGCTGTGACAGCCGAATAACATTTGAGGCAACTATGGTGACAACGCAAATTGCACCAGCTGCGCAGAATGTAGGAATTGTTACTTTTTGCGTGTGCTGACCGTTTTTGATATACAAATGTTCGACTTTGAGCAGCCTGCACGTCCGACTTATGAGGATTTCGGACCGATGATGTCATGCGAGGAGCTTTCCACGGCTAAACGACATTATCACCCGCACAACCAATGGCAGAACCTTGTCATTACATTTATCGTAGCTGTAGCCTTCTTATATTCATAAACTTATGCCAATTGGTTTGGGCACATTACAGCGACAGGCCTTCCTGCAAGGCGAATCCGGCGGTAGCATCCAACATACTTCACTTTAGATTATCAATAAAACAACCTGCATACTTTGCACCTTGTAATATTAAGTAATAATGCTAAATCGAATGAAGTAGACTACGAGTGAAACAAACAAGCAAGCAAAATAAACATTTGGAAATTTAGATGTAGACTTTTGTAATCTTTCGATTTGGTATATATTATAATGAAGACAAGATTCATTAACTCCTTGAAGATTTTACTTCGATTTTATCTGTAATGACGAAAAACTGCCATTTTGTATGTGCTCATTATAAAAAAAAAAAAAAAAACAAAAGCGCAAAATGTAACAAAATCCTGACATTGTAATGTTTTGCATAGTTGTTAAAATTCCCAATGCCCCACATGGCCAAAAGGCCGAAGGTAGGGGCAGTGTGTGTGTGTATTATCACTGTTATATTGTGTATAATTTGTGTGTGTGTGTGTGTTTTGTGTGTGTATGTGCAATAATGCGCACACGACAATTGGTCGACTTATGGCGATTCCAACTCTGACCGCCAGGGGGCAGATCAAGGCCACTAGGAAAAACCCTAGGGGGAGCCGGCCTTATCCATTATCCACCGGAACAGCGATCGTCCACGTTGATTATTCTTACATTGGGCGTATTGGAGGACAAGCTGGAGAAAGAGTTGGACTCCTCCCTGATGTCTCGTCTCTCTCTCTCTCCCGCTGCACTATCTCTCTGTGGAGTCGCGGAGGGTCTCTCCTCTCCTAGTCCGATCACTTACGTCTCAATCATGCGCTCTCCATTTCGACGTCCCTCTACTCCTGAATTCTCTCCTCATCTCTTCGGTTGCTATCGGCTCGTTCTTCACCCCTTAAAGGTCCCCCAATCCTCGCTCCCCTCCCGATCAAAGGCCTTGGTAGCTCATACCCCCAGTGAAACCCTTTGGGTTCTCTCTCTAGTCTCTCATCCTTCCACGGGTGTAGGGGGAGGGGTGTCCGTCTTCCTCACGTCCATATAACTCGGTGTTCTGTGAGTCTCCCCTCCTCATCTCCTCTCACTCCCTTTAACCGCTCGTGCGTTTGTGGGGTCCCTTTTCTCCAACACTCTCCTTGGGGGGGGACCTTGACTCTCAGCTTGGGAAGAATGTTCACCTTCTCAAGAATTTGCTATTCCTTTGTCTCCGACACCTCAATGCCAGTCCCGCCTGATCCACAATAATCAGAATGACAATAACTACAATCCCTCCTCCTCCTCGTTCTCCCAATGAAGCTCCTCCCACTCGATCCGTCCTCTTTCCCCCGCGGCTCACTCTGAATCTGGTGAAATATTAGCAATAAACTGTCTCTCGCCTCTCCCTGTGTCCGCCTCTTAGACCCAAAGTCCATCTCGGACAAAGCTTCTCTCTCCTACTCCTAGTCCTCGAGATTAGTTCTTGTTCTGCTCCTCGTCTCCGCTACTTAATCTCGCGCTCACCGGGTCGAAAAGAAGTTTGTCAAGCCTTCTCCATGTATCTCATCTTCTACCTCATCTCCGTCATCGGCTCACCTCACGGTCCTTCAGGAAAGAAAGCCAATAATTGAGAATGTATGACGCAAAAAAGAGAAATGAAAAATAACTCTCTCCCAACCCTACCCATCATACCGCTGCTAACTATTATATTACGGTATGTTATGAAAATTAGGTCAGATGTCTGATGCCTCAAGGTACACAACTAAACACTGGAATGCTTAAGAGACAAAAATGCATTCAAAACATAGATCTCGTAGAGGAATGTCTCAGATGCTGTAACTATTACATTGCAGTTCTTTTGTTTCATGGTGTGGCCCACAATACTGCACTTCAGCAACACAAACTCGTCATTCTGAGTCACTTCTCGGCGCAAGTAGAAAGTGACTCTTTCTGAGGCATGTGGTTAGGACTAGTGCCTCTTCGTCATCATCAGAGTCTGCGAACGTTCTCCAGGAAGTCCACCATTTCCGTTGGCAAGATTGAGTTCCTCCTCTTCTGTGGTCCACATGAGTCCATGGCGTCATCAATGCTAATCCATCCATGTCCATGCATGGTGATGAATCATCAGACATTGGAAACCCATGTCTGAGATTCATCAACCATGCAATGACATGGAGGATTAGCATTGATGACGCATGGAACCATTGTGTGACCACAGGAAGAGGAGGAACTCATCTTGCCAACGGAAAGGTGGACTTCCTGGAGAACTTTCCAGACTCTGATGAGACGAAAAGGCAACGTCCTTACCACATGCCTCAGGAAAGAGTCACTTTCTACTTGCGACGAGGAAAGTGACTCAGAATGACGAGTTTGTGTTTGGACTGAAGTGCAGTATGGTGGGAATCACCATGAAACAAAAGAACTGCCAATGTAAATAGTTACAGCATCTGAGAACATCCTCTACGAGATCATTTTGGAATGACATTTGGAAGCATTCCAGTTTTAGTGTGTCCATTGAGGCATTCAGACATTGACTAATTTCATAACAGACCGTAATATAAATTGATTAGCATCGGTTATGGGGGTAGGGGTGGGGGAGAGATTATTTCATTTCTCTTTTATGGACCCCCAGTCATACATTCTCAATTATTGGCTTTCTTCCGGAACAACTTTTTAAAATGTCCAGAATGATGTCTTCTAGTTTAACGTTTATAATTGTATGTTTTAACATTTATTTGCGTCAAAGCCAAAAAAGGGGGTAGGGAGATAAACCGTCAACAGTGGACGTCAGGATAGCCCTATGGTAATGGGGACATAGCTCAAAAGAAGGCGCAAGAGACTGTTCTTTTTAAAAACTGTGGTATGAACTTATTTCTAAAAGGCTTGCCACAGTTTGGCGAGGTAAGTTTATTGCTAATATTTCAGCAAACTTCACAGGTGCCACGTTTGGACAGACGGCGGGTGCGCCAAGTAGCTTCACGGCGTCCAAGTATTGTAGGTTATTGTCAATTCTGATTATGTGTATAGCATAAGGCATTGAATCAACACAAACGACTAGCAAATTCTTGAGATGTGCAATTCTTCCCAATCTGAGAGTCAAGGTCTCACCCCCAATAAAAATAAATAAAATAAAATAAGAAAAAAACAACCCCACAAACCACGTGCTGTTAAATGGTTACAATAATTATGGCATACTACAGAGCAATGTTAGTGGCCCTCTACACCCCGTCCCCTCCCCCCGCCCCTCCCTTCCCCCCGCCACCTCCCTCCCCAAAAAAGAACCCAGTTTTTCACTGCTTTCTATGCGCTACCAATGGCCTTTGATCAAAGGGCTTTACATTGGGTCGACCTTAAAGCGTGAAGGTGGGGCCGATAGCCAAAGGAAGAGCTGTGGCGGAATTCATTTCTAACGTAACGGAAAAATGGTGGTACATGTTGCTCGTTTGGACGACAGGACTCACACCCTAAGCATCTCATGCTTCATAGGCAGCAGGTGATGAGGATAAGTGGCTTTGGCGGACTTCCCAACACCAAGCGTCCTCCAGTCTCTTGTTTGGGAACATCAACTGGACACAGATTTTCCGCTGTAAAACAAATTCCGGCTCCGCCATCCACAATAAAATGGCCCTCATCTGCTATTTGGAGTCAGAGTGGAAACGACTGACTGGCATGCGCTGTGCGATACAACACACACACAAACACAACACACACACACACACAAACACAACACAACACAAACACGCACTGCCCTACCTTCAGAATAACAGTTGTGACAAGCGCAAATTGTAACAAACTGCGCAAAATGTAACAATGTTCGAATTTGTTACATTTTGCGCTAGGCGCCCACCTTTGACGAATATGAGCACACACAAAAATGGCAGTTTCGTTATTACAGATAAAATCGAAGTAAAATCTTCAAGGAGTGATGAATTTGTCTTCATCAAAATATATCAAATCGAAGATAAAAACAATCTAAAATTTCCAAATGTTTATTTGCTGCTTGTTGTTTCACTCGTTCTTCATTCGATTTAGCATTATTACAAGGTTGCAAAGTATGCAGGTTGTTTTATGATTTTTTCCTCTCGTGTGTTATTTCTTCTTGCTTTCTTTTTGGGGTACAGCGTTTTTTTTTTTTTTTCCCCGGGGGGGGGCCTGAAACAACGCCGAAATTACTTTTGTGTTTATGGGATGTAAGAAATCACAGCTACGAATTTGTAATGACAAAAAACTGCATTTTTTTTTGGTGTTGATAATTTCGTGTCAAAAGGTGGGGCTAGCGCAAATGCAACATTTACATTTGCACGGGCAGGCGCGCAAATCGAACATTTTTATTGTGGGCGGGCCGCCGCGCAAACGTGTTCATTTTGGCGCAGTTGTGCAATATTGCGTTGTCACAACGTTGCCCTCCTTTGTTATTTGGAAGTCACATCTAGTAGAAACGACGACTGGCGAGCTTTCGCGCACACACACAACCACGCAACGCACGGCACGAACCGCCATGGGTACCTCTACAAAATCCTGGAAAACGTGAAAGGCAGAGGCCCAGGAATAACTGCCTAGTCCCCAAACTGGCAGACATCCTTGTTTGGGGATGTGAGCCAGAAGAAAAAACAACTTAAAAGGATTTGGCAACGCACCTGAGTTTATGCAAGAAACACGTCGAGCTCACCAGGAAAACACCCTTACAAACTCACTTCGCTTTGTTTCCTAGAAAAATCAAACTCAATTCGGCGCTTCCTCTTTGCGGAATGTGCTGGAAGTCAATTCTTTCAGTGAAAGAGAAAACATGGTCCTTATCTTTCTAATGGCCGCCTGAGTCCAAAACCGAAGTCACAATACAAGCCTTTTTATTTACAGTTTACCAAAAGGAGTTTTGTCACAACAAGGAAATAGCTCCTTTAAAAAAAAAAAAAGCACTACAAATAAAGAACAAGTTTCAACAATAGACGTGCCTCCCATCCAACCCGTCCAAAATGTCTTCTCGCTATCCGGCACTCCCCAAGAGGAATCGCCGGTTACGATTTGATTGCTAGAAACCAGAGCAAAGTGAGTGTTCCGACCTTGAAAGGCTTGGTCTTCTGGTTGGAAAAATTCTCAGACGTGTTTCTTGCTAAACTCATCCGTCCAGGGTGTCCATTAAAGTGAAAAAGCACAAAGCTTTTTAAAGACATGCACTGGCCAGCGACAATGGTGGTAGGGACAAAATATGGGAAAGTGAGAAAGAACGAGAGGTGCTCCCATTTAATAAAAAGGCATTTATGAACTTACAGGCAGATGCATTGTACAAAAACAAACTGAATTCTTGAATGTAGGCAATAACCCGAAGAAGAAACACCCAGGCAAAAATTATATTGTGCTGCGGTGCTGTTGTGGCAGGTCCCACACGGCGGAGGCCAGCTCCACTACATCCAGGAGCAGTGCCTGCAGCACAAGCCGGGCAAAGAAGTGACACGCACGTCACCTGCGCCGTGGACACCCCCACAGACGCAGGTGCTGGCCCACTCATGGACAGATCGTCGACATCAACCTTCGCCGATCCCAGCGCACTAGCCTAGCGAGGAGGACCCAATTTACGGATTATAATTTAGTAAACCCCTTTCAAACGCCAGCCTTCTTCAGCTAGCATTTTCCGTTCTCAAACCATATCTGGGAATACAACGCAGGCGTCTGCCAATATTGGGATTTCCTTTAAAGCACGTGTAACATGAGCGTCTACCTTATTCCCAAATAAGAAAAAGAAGGCGTCTGCAATATTGGGGATTCCTTTAGAGCATGTGATCCTTACTCCCGAAAACAGATCTGAAGGAGGGAAGAAGAAAAACAAAAGATCAGCATTTGTCAACATCGATTTATTAATCTTTCTCAAGACTTCCAGAATCATCACACTCCAAATTATTAATGTATACAACCCAAATTACACCAACAGTGGACAAATAGCAGGAAAAACAAACACCGAATTAAAAATAATTTCTCTCAAATCTTCTAAAGGTAAATCCAGGACCAGGCATGAAGACCCGTATGCAAAATGGTGTTGGCGAAGTTTCTCACTTGATTTGAGTCAATGGGTACCTAGACATGAAATATCACCGAGGTGCTTGCCCGGCACACTGGCACGAATGACGCAATAGCCAATCCAATATGGATGCCGTCCGGCCATGCAATGAAAATGAGTTGTTTGTTTTGAGAGTATATACACTTGCAATATCTCTAATTAGAATTGATTTGGGGGTGAGATTTCATTTTGATATTGTGAGTTGTCCATCTGGGTCATCTTGACCTTGAAAGGTCATGATCAAGGTTCCATATTGTTACGCCAGCGCGCTATTGTTGCTTTTGAGCAGAAACTGGTTGTTAATAACTGTATTCAACTGATTTGGACTTTATACGTTGGTTTTTGATAGGTGTTATGGAGTAGAAGTCTTACCCAAGCTTGAAATGCCAAAGGTGAATGGCACAACATTAATTGCTCTGAACTAAGATGGCCATCGATACCTTCACTTTCTTGTCACTGATGTTGAATAGCAGACACAGAACAAATCAATGTCAACTTCTCTTACCACTTGACAATATCCTGGCAGGTTTTTCACACGATGAGTTATCGCCTTCCACTGCAGAATGCTATGCACTGAACCCCGGGAACGCACCCACAGCGTCGAATTCGCACTTGCATGCACACTGGCATATTGTGAGCAGACTGGGTGTGCAAAGCTTCAGGCATTTGATGGGAGCAGTGTCCCGAAGTGCATCCTCCCATCCATGTTCACTGGGATCTAGCTTTGGCCTTACGTTCATCGGCTCGCAAGCAGTTAGGCATGCTCTGGCACAGAAAGGCTGCCTCGGTGATCGTGACTCTGATCACACTGACTTGTTAGGAGGGAGACAATCAATCAAGTCCTGGCGCTGGTTAGTTTTCCAACCGAGCTCGTTGAACGTATAGCAGTTGTAGTTGACCTTGACCCCTGCCCAGACATGTACCAAGTAATCTCTGCTTAGAACTTCATCTTGTTCTGACAAGACGCGTGTCTGCTCACAAAGTTTGTCAGATTACTGTATGGGTCAGACACCATAGCGCTTGTTTGGTCCCCACGTTGCTCATGCAGTCGTCTCCAGGTCAAGATATGCGCCTGATTACTGTTTTGGCCAATGGTGCTCAAGCCGAGAAAACAGCCTTGATGCAGGGAAGAATTGCGTCACTTCTCCCCAGTGCCATACTGCTGGACAGAGTCCTCCAATCCCAGTGCTGGAGGTTCGGGATGTAGTGTAGCAGTAATGCGAAGTGTCTGTGTCGTGGAGAATATTGATAACTCTCTTACATGTTTCACACGACTGCCCATTCCACGTGTACCACAACCTAGCGTTCGCATATTCTATCCATTCAACAGGTCTGGGATGTCTTCACCACCGGTCGCCTTTTTTTTGGCGGAAGCACCTCACCATCATAAAACAAATAGAGCTGGCAAGATGGTAGTGGCTATGGCTCGGATGCACACCATATCTCGAACCAGCAGCCTGGAGATTGCGTTGTTGTCCTCGGACGCCAGAACTATGCCAAGTTGCTGAGGGAGGGTGTGTCACTGTTCATGGCCGATGATGTTGATGCCTAGTGGTTGAGTTCAGCTAGCGTCGCATGCGCTCCCCTCCTTTAGAGACATCTCAACGTACGAGTCTAGTACAGATGGACCAAACCGCGGCTCTTGGCAGATCATGGTGCTGAGATGAGATGGCGTGATCGACAGCCCCAGAGTCTGGAACTGTGCTAGTGGCATCTCCGTCGCATCTCGACATGAAGTCTACAACAAATGAGTGGCAAGAGGAGACGTCTGATCCATGGGTGAGGTATAGTCCAGACCGATTCACCAACATGTGGTGACTTGTTGGGACACTAGCCGGAAGGTCACCGTCGAACAATGGGGTATTTGGAGCACATCGTGAGAAAGTATTTGCCTAAGGTCCATTCCCCTCTCCCTAACAATGTCATGATCTTCTGTTGCCTCTGCCACATCCTTGGATGAGAGGTGTTTCTCCTTCAGAAATGCGGTGCTGGTGTTTTCTGTAGTGGTCGGTTAACGGCGGCATCTTTTCTCTTGATATGGTTGAGCTCAATCTTTTTCTTTTCAACTAACACCTCCCATCTGTGAGAACGGTAAACACGCTCACCATTCTCGAGACAATTGAGCAGATGAACGTCACCTCACGATCAAAGGGCCAGCTTAGTGAGAAGTGTGCAGTGGTACAGAGCAACATTCATCATCCACAGAAGTATGGATTCTCGCTCGCTCTAGCCACAAAGTCCAACAGCTTCCCACGTTTTGATTGAATGTGAGACGGCGTGTGGTGCTCAGCGCATTCTGTGTGTGGTCATGGAGTGGTTGGTGGTTAAGAACGTTTGAGGAGATTGGTGATAGACCCAATCTGGGTTAAATGTTTATTTCAATATGTGGAAACAAAGAGTTCGAACGCTGCCACTGCCCACAACATTGCGGGGGCTCCACCCCATAGTGACCTCCACGACCCTCGACAATCGGCTGTATGATCTACTCGACATTCATGTCACCTCCAACAGCACGAAAAACCGCCGGAGATCCCGAAACAACCACATGGCCCATGGAAGAAAGAAACCGCCGGTTAGAGTCAGATGTGTGAACTCCAGTACCTTGAGTTTGTTCAAGATACAGAGCCATGACACAGGAGTTGATGCAGTCCCATCTGCAAAATGGCAGAATCCTCGATAGTAAGCTGCGTGTAGGTTCCAGTTCCTTCTCTCTAGAGGACTTGTCGTCTTGATGACGGCGACCAACGCGCAGCTAAAACTCAAATAACTGGCAGAGTCAGACTTGGCCTCACACTCCTTTTCAAACTCTTCAAAAGTCCTTGATGCGCTTCTCCGGGGGGGGGGGGGGGGGGGGGGAAAAAAAAAAAAAAAAAATAAACCCCCCCCCCCTTGTCACTCAGGGGCCTTCAAACTCCTCCGAACAATGTTTGTTTGAAGCCAGTGTAGTTTCAGTTCTTTCACTGCTCCAGCACTGGATATTCAGTTTGTTTTGTGAGACAGAACATCTAGCCATGTGAAGTTGAACGGATCATGTCCTCCACAATCTAGCATCCCAGTGAGAGCCCGGGACATAATGGACTGCCCATCAACACCAAAATTCAATCACGCCGGTCCAAAACACTGAACTACACTTGATCATGTGCGTAATTCAGGCCAGAACCACTGAGGGTTTGCCGGCACCTGAGCAGAACACGGGACCAGTGGAAAGGACCCAAGCAAAGGAACAAAACGCCTGAAAAATACAATGACACTAAACTGAGCGTTACTTAAAAATGTTAATGTTAAACAAATAATGGTCCATATGATACCTGCAATCGCCAAACCTGTATAAATTAAAATATGTCTATCATAAGTAGTTGAATTAGGTGATATTACACCCATTCTGTGTTAAAAGCTATGAAAGGTCATTTATGTAAGGAAATGACTCTGACCTTGTCCATTTCAATGTCAGTGACCCAGAATGCGACAAAACAATATCAGAAATGAAATCTACACCCCCAAATCATTCTAATTAGAGATATTGCCAGGTATATACTCTCAAAAAAATAAATAAATACATTTTCATGCATGCCGGACGGCAGGCCATATTGGATTGGCTATTCAACGTCATTCGTGCCAATGGTGCGGGCAAGCACCTCGGTGATTGTCATGTTCTAGGTCACCCATTGAACTCAAATCAAGTGAGAATTCGCCAACACCATTTTGCATACGGGACATAGCGCCAGGTACAGGACTTAATTGTTAATTTGTTAATGAAGCACGTGGTAAAGAGAGGGAGAGATGATGAGGAAAAGGGAAGAGAGAACGAGAGAGAGAGAGGGGGAGCTTAAAGAATAAAAAAAGGAGCAGAAGGGGAGAGAGAGAGAGAGTGGAGAGAGAGAGAGGAGAGGAAAAGAAAGCTGACGTTTTCCAAGCGCACATATTGATAAGGAAGTTTTGGGGAGCTGATGTTGACCCGGGGCTACCCTTAACTGAATCTTTGTGTGATGTGGATGTGAATGTTAAGTAGGATAGTTTTATTTTGTACCTTATGAAAGAAAGTGGGATAAGGCATTATATTG
>CM065705.1:6652395-6685215 GCA_017654935.2 Phymorhynchus buccinoides | reverse complement strand
TTGGAAGTCTTAATAGGGTTTGTCCTGTAGTAAATAATAAGGTGCAGGGAAAAGGTATCACCTTATAGGCTGTAAAATATGGTCCTCTGAGTGCTATAGAAGACATATATATATATTTATTACATTTACTGAGTGCTATAGAAGTACATTCGTATATTCATATATATATATATCTTTACTGAAGTGGCTATAGAAGACATATTATATAATAAGTCTTTACTGAAGTGCTATAGAGAGACATATTTATATATATATATGTCCCTTTACTGAGTGCATAGAAAGACTATTATATATCATAATGTCCTTTTTACTGAGTGCTATAGAAACATATATATATAAATTCTTTACGAGTTCTATAGAACACATATATTATATATATGTCTTTACTGAAGTCTATGAGAAGACATTATATCTATATCTCTATATTGTCTTCAGCACTGAAGAGGTTACAAAATAATATAATAAAAAAACTGCACAACCAACAGTTTGTGACAAACTGACAATCCCTATATAATCCTACACACAACGACAGAATAATCCGTTGTATCATTCGTCTTTTTTCTTCGTCACTAAGTCTCCTGTCTCAGTGTCAGATGCATCATGCTGCCGTCATAAGCCAACGAAAAACAAATTGGGCCCAGCATGTCACTATCGCTAGCAAAAAAAACTTTAGAAGAATTTCTAGAACAAGGCAGGAGGATGGTCCAGTGGGCAGAAAGATGTAGATGACAGTAACAAAAAAAAGAGTAAAAAGGCAAGAGTGTTAGATTTGAGAAGAAGTTATTTCCCATTGGGATTACCAGGGGTCTTTTTGCATAAATAGTTCCCCCACCCGTTCTGTAGTTTTGTGCTTGTAACTTCCTCTACTGCTTCTTCCTCTCTTTGACTCTGCTTTTTTCCGTTTGCTTACTGTCATCTACCTCTTTGTGCCTTATCGTCCACTCTCCTGCTGTTTTCATGAAACCACTTTCAAAAGATTCTCCAGCCGAAAGGTCAGTACTTTGCTGGCCTAAACTATTTCTTAGGCGCATACGCAGCATGATGCTTCTGCGCTCATAATTGACCGGAAACTGTCTGAGCGATCGAAAGAAGAGAAGAAGAACAAGAAAAGACAATCACAGAACTTTCAGAAGGTGCGTGATGTACCAGGGGCCCCCCGTCATAGTCTATTGACCTATTAAATACTAAAAATGTCCTATTGGTTTTTTTTCTATTTTTTTTTTTTTTTTTTTATGTTTCTCTCCCTGTCAGGACAAATTCTGATGCAATTTTTTACTCTGGCCGCTTTGCCCTTATTGATTTCTCAGAGCCGGACATTGTCCTCTTGATTTTCTCCTGTCCTCAGGCAGTTTTTCCTATTGATTTCTGCAAGGAGCACAGGCATTGGTCCTAGTTGCTTTCTCCTGTCTCAGGCAGTTGTCTATTGATTTCTGCAATAGCCAGGATATTGTCCTATTGATTTCTCCTGTCTCAGGGCAGTTTGTCTATTTGATTTCTGCAAGAGCCGGACTCGTCCTATTGATTTCTCCTGTCTCAGGGCAGTTTTGTTCCCTATTGATTTCTGCAAGAGCCGGACATATGTCCTATTGATTTTCTCCTGTCTCAGACAGTTTTGCCCTATTGATTTCTGCAGAGCTAGGATAATTGTCCTATTGATTTCTCCTTTCGCAGGACAGTTGTCCCTATCACTTTTCGATCCTCGGTACATCACTGAAGGTGGGGGAAACCATTGTAACAAAAGACACCCCCCCCCCCACCCCCGGCCCCCCGACCGGTATCCCCCTGGGAGACTGGACTTATCTCTACCCATCAGCGCACCAGGTGGGGTGCTTCACCTCCTTCAGATGGTCCGCCTCCTCCAGAAATCCTTCAGCTCCATCGTGTCCTCCTGAAGTCCAAAAACACCAACACAATTTCAACCAGCGTGTGAAACAAATAACCCCCATCTGGCACATTTTTGTTGGTCAAACGGAGATTGCCAGTATGGAATCCTTATAGATCTCCGCCTATAAGACTCCCACTTTAGTTGCGGTCCTAATTAGCTCATTACATACAACACCTGTATTGTTAAAAATTCCAGGACTTTCCTGGAGTTGCACTGCCTCCGGGCATTGCCTCCAAGATCGTTTCCCACCATCTTTTATATCTATCTACTAATGTCCCATATGTGTCTGTTCCAGACCGGAGGACGTTAACTTAAACCGGATTTTCATTAAGACTCCCTCCCACAATTTGACCTACTTCTCTGAAGACATATCCCCTTCTTTGTAAGTATTAAAAATTGTCTCCCTTATAACTACTCATTTTGGATGATTTTTGAAGGTCTTATAAGGGAGGTCCACTGTACCATATTTTTCGGGACTACAGACAAACCCCTATTTTACGACCCTCTGTTAAGCGACCACCTCTCATTTGAGACCGGATTTGTAGGCACGGATGCATTTTACTATGTAAACGACATCTCTTAAACGACTTCCTCTAAAACGCGACTTATGACCGCCATTTTGTTGGTTTTTACGACCGTTGTTGTCGTCTGCATAGACTTCGAGCAAAGGGAAACAACCACGGTCAAGGGCCTGAAAGCGGAGTCGCTTCCTTTGTTGTAGAAAAGATGGCGGAAAGCGTAGGAAAAGCACGAAAACCACTGACTTTGAAAAAGAAAACCACTGACTTTGGACGAGAGTGGAGGTGATTAACAGAAGTCGGCGAAGTGAAACTGTTAATACATCGATTGCACAATCCTATGGAGTTGGAAAGACCCAAATCTAGTTTTAATATGTCATTGTATGTGTGTGCATGAAGAAGAGAGTATGAACTGTGCTGAACTTTTTTTTTCTCCAATTTACCGACAGATTTTTTTCCCGGACTTTTTTGGAAGTCTTAAAATAGAGGTTTGTCCCCTGTATATAGGCACGCCTTACTAGCATAAGGCGTAACCATCCCACCCCCCCCCCCCAAATTTTTTACACAAAAGTTCAGATTGTTATTTGCTATATTTTCTTACTATATTATTAGTCATATTATAAGGCGCAGGAGTCTTAATGCATTTGACAAAAAAAAGTATCGCCCTATAGTCCGAAAAATACAGTAACGTTTCTCAGAAATGTTCAAATTTCCAGGAAAATCGGAATCATTTTCTGGATTTTCCTGACCAGAACCTTGGAATTCTGGATGTTCCTCTGAAAAAATCTCCTGAGGGAAGTTTTGCGAGACGCTATGTTTATTGGAAGCAACTTCCACCAAACTAACTCCCCCAAATGAAAAATAATAATATTAAAGCCAGGGGTCCAGGGCAGGGTACAGCCCCGTTGGGGGCGGGGGGGGGTCATGGGATGGGGGCAACGTCCCATCAAACAAGACACTGTTGCCCTCTTTTCTTTTCTTTTTAATTCCAGTTCCAAGCTGCGTTTGAAAACAATATGGCGTCACTTGAAGGAGAGAGAACTTCTGGGCTCGAGCGACCATGTTCAAAACGCCCCAAATCGCCTGTAGTCGTCGTGTTGTTGCCTTTTTTTTCTTAAAGAATTAAACAAAAACAAGCGCGAATTCGCAATAGTTTGTGGCACGCGATCTATTTTTAACCACTCCAATCATGAGTCACCTCCCCCCTGGCTTCTCAATAATTTTAATCTGTAAACCAGAATGTTATCTCTGCACCATTTCGTTAACTTTTTTTATATCTTTTGGAAAACATTTAAAAAAACTATAGTAATCCTATAGACTTATACTCGCTCACAAAGAAGCACACCCGCATACTCTAGTGTGTCTGTTGTAGTGTTCTGTATTACGTTTGTTTATTATTTTGTACTTCTTTTAAAATACAATCATATTTTAAAGAAGCGGCCAGGAAAGAAGTGTAAAGCCCCTCGATTTGAAGTCCGACAATTTTGGTCAAAATGTGCGACAATTTGGGACTGACAGACCGACCGACCGCGCCGACCGACCGACAAAGTGAGTTATAGGTTTTTGTGGCTTGAGCCACAAACAAAAAGCTTCAGGGAAAAGTGTAAAAAACCCAATTGAAATCCTTCTGAAAAGGACAAAGTTTTTTTGCACCCCTGCTAAAATATCATGTGGTATCATTTGGTCAAAACGTGAGATTGTGATTGATGGCTCGCATCTCGACTCCTTTTCAACGGAAGTGTCGCACATCTTAGCCTTTATTTGTGTGTAAACAAAGTGAAAATGTTATCTAAATGTTTAAGAAAACATCCAATGTTATCATACAGTTTAAATAAGTTTCGATTGGAACAGCAGCCATACGCGCATCGTCTGGCATTTTTCAAAAAAAGTTAATGTACCTAAGAGGCGGTCTCCCATAATCTGGCTCTCCTTGTGGCCCGGTATGAACGACACGTGGTACCCATAAGGTCAAGCGTAAGAACCTTGAGAGATAACATTGCAAGTCAACAAACTCATTCAGATTTGATATTGATAATTTTGCTAGCTTTGCTGTCACAGCCATTTGAGGTTTAACCGTTATTATTTTATTTTTCTATTTTTTTAACAGATAAAAAATAAAAAAGCTCAAAACTACGCAGTCACTTGTCTCTGAGTTTGAGTAGGCTTAAATTCCTTTCTAATACGATGAAAAAAAAAAAAGGTTTTAATTTGAAAGAAAAACACGACAAACAAACAACCAGACATGAGATCAGAGGAAAGTGACATTTCTTGAAAAGTTTCCTAAGCAATGAACTTTAATGAGTGCTGTTTGGAATTGGGCTTCTCTAGAATGGGATGAACATGCTTGGATTGCATTGTGGATTTGGAGTGGCACCTGAACATGACTGCTTCGTTCATGCTCCATCGCACTCCCGCATCTACCTAGTACTACCCCACCCCCCCACCCCCCCCCCCCCCAACATTTTCTCAATGAATTTACACTTATCTCAAGAACAGGCCCTGCTGGCTTTAAAAATATTCTCAAATCAGAATTTCCGATAAATCTTGTGTCTGACAACAACTTCTCTTCTTCGTCTGCGTTCACCAGGCCATGTGGCCAAATAGGTAGGGTATCATGTGCCGGCTTTCACTTTTCTCACTGGTCATCCGCGCTGCGTAAAAAAAAAAACAAAAAAAGGTCCGACTTCATTCCGATTTCGGAGACTCAAAGGAGAAAACTTTTGGAATATAATTTTTTTAAAGCGGAGATGGGCCAATAAGTCAGAAGATAGAGATGATAGACGCAAAGGAAAAAGGCAGAAGTCAAAGAGAGTGCAGGTTAGAGAAGTTACAAGCCAGACTTCCAGAAGGTGGGGGAACTATTTTTACTCAAAAGAAACCGATACCGACCCACATGATAGAGTCTTGTGGAGGGGGCGGGGGTCGTCCTCTCCCCGATGGAGGCACGAGCCATCCACCCACTACCCCATGAACAACAACAATAACAACACGCGACGAAACGGAATCGCTGGACCTTCAAGTTTTGACAGCCACGGTCCTTTTGTCGCGTTTCCACACAGCTTACGTAGACCGTTCGCCGTATTGCCCCTCCTGTAACAAGCAAAATTTCTATTAAATTAGTCTTCTTCATCATCGTCACCCAGACAATCTCTTGTCATACGACGCAGATCGCCATGCCTGGCCGTCATCGCCCAACTAAGAAATAGTTAGTCCCAGCATGTCCCGTCTTCGGCTGGAGAAATATACATCTTTGTAGGAATTTCTAGAACAGTGGCAGGAGAATGGGGGGGGGGAGGGGGGGGGATCGGTTAACCCTCTCTAAGTACCAGCCGCCAAATTCGGACCGAATGTTGTCAAACTCATGCAGCCTGTATCCCCGATTGCGCCCACCGCTGAACGCCAGGTCTATACGTTCATTCACTTTCTCCCATACCCACAATGCATACACTAAGTTAGTTTCTTCTGTTCCTGACTCTCAGTGGTCCGTTTTTGGTTCTTACAGCAATGAAAGCACCCACAGTCTTTTTTGAACAGATTTTTTCGAAGTGACCCCCCAAAATTTTTCTTCTTCCCACGTGACGTACGCAGTATTGACTCGGCGCGATGCCTCGGAGTGCCATTACAGATTTTGTATTCCAATTCATGGTTTGCTGTGTGACAGTGGTTAGCTTTGGAATACTATATCATCATTGCTATTCAATAAAGACTAGTGGGTGCTTTCCCCTTGCTGTAAGAACCAAAAACGGACCACTGAGAGTCAGGAACAGGAAGAAATAACTTAGTATATTGCATTGTGGGTAAAGTGAAAGTACTAGACCTGGCGTTCAGAGGGCGCAATCGGCGCATACGGGCTGCATGAGTTGACAAAATTCGGTCGAATTTGGCGTCTGTGTCCTAGAGAGGGTTAAACTGATCCATTCTTCCTCGCCACTGTTCTAGAAATTCCTACAAAGAGCATGTATTATTTTCTCCAGCCGAAGACGGACTTAGTGCTGGGCCTAACTATTTCTTAGTTGGGCGTGGAACGGCAGCATGGCGCATCTGCGCTCGTATGACAAGAGACTGTCTGGGTGATCGATGAAGAAGAATAATTATAATAGACATTTTGCTTGTTTACAGGAGGGGGGCAATACGGCGACGTCTACGAAGCTGTGTGGAAACGCTACAACAAGACCGTGGCTGTCAAAACTTTGAAGGTCAGCGATTCCGTTCGTCGTCGTTGTTGTTATTGTTGTTGTTCAGTGAGGGGCAGTGGGTGGATGCCTCGTGCCGCCATACGGGGAGCTGGAAGACCCCCGCCACCTCCACGAATCTCTCCCTGTGGGGATACCGAGTTCTTTCTTTTCGTAAAAATAGTTCCCCCACCTTCTGGAAAGTTCTGTGCTTTTAACTTTCCTCTAACCGGCCACTCTCTTTGACTCTGCCTTTTTCCCTTGCTTTCCTATCACTACTATCTTTCTAACTTTTGGGCCCATGTCTCCTGCTTTAAAAAAAATTATATTCCAAAAGTTTTCTCGCTTTGAGCTCCTCCGAAATCGGGGGAATGTGTCGGCTGTACGCAGCGGGGAGACCAGTGAAAACTGAAAGCCGGACACATGCATACCTTACCCATTATGGCCATATGGCCTGGGAACGCAGAAGAAGAAGAAGAAGTTGTTGTTCAGACACAAGATTTATCAGGAAATTCCCTGATTTGAGAATATTTTTAAAGCCAGCAGGGCTGTTCTTGTGAGATAAGTGTAAATTCATTGAGAAATGTTGGGGGGGGGGGGGTAGTAGACTGGGGAGGTGGCTGATGGAAGCATGAACGAAGCAGTCATGTTCCCAGTTGCCACTCAATCCACAATGCAATCCTATAGCATGTTCAATCCCATTCAGATGAAGCCCACTTCCAACAGCACTTCATTAAAGTTCATTTCTTAGGACAACTTTTCAAGAAATGTCACTTTCCTCTGATCTCATGTCTGGTTGTTTGTTTGTTTGTTTTCTTTCAAATTAAAACCTTTTTTTTTTTTCATCGTATTAGAAGAATTTAAGCATACTCAACTCAGAGCAAAGCTGACTTCGTAGTTTTGAGCTTTTTATTTTTTATCATGTTTAAAAAAAATAGAAAATAAAATAAATAACGTTAAACCTCAAATGGCTGTGACAGCAAAGCTAGCAAAATTATTCAATATCAAATTCTGAATTGAGTTTGTTTGACTGCAATGTTTATCTCTCAAGGTTCTTAGCTTGACCTTATGGCTGGTACCCACGTGTCGTCATATCCGGCCACAAGGAGCGTGCCATATTATGGGAGACCGCCATCTTAGTCATTAACTTTTTTTGAAAAATGCCAGATCGATGCTGCGTATTTGGCTGTTCCAATTCGAACTTAAATCTAAACCTGTATTTATAACATCTGGATGTTTTCTTTACACATTTAGATAACATTTTCACTTTGTTTACACACAAAATAAGGACTAAGATGGCGACACTTCCGTTGGAAGGGTCGAGATGCGCACGCAGGTGGGGGGGAGCCATTCAATCACAATCTCAGTTTGACCAAAATGTACATGGTATTTTCGCATGGGTGCAAAAAAACTTTGTCCTTTTCAGAAGGATTTCAATTGGGTTTTTTTTTACACTTTTCCCTGAAGCTTTTTGTTTGTGGCTCAAGCCACAAAAACCTATAACTCACTTTGTGTCTATCGGTCGGAAAAACATTCGGTCCAAAATTGTCGCACTTCAAATCGAGGCTGCACTTCAAAATGAGGCCGCTCTTTAAAATGATGTATTTTAAAAGCGTACAAAAAATAATAAACATATGTAATACAGACACTACAACATACACAAGCGAGTATGCGGTGCTTCTTTTGATGAGCATAAGTAGGATACATAGTTTTTAATGTTTTGCAAAAGATATTAAAAGTTACGAAATGGTGCAGAGATAACATTCTGGGTTTACAGATTAAATTTTTTGAAAATCCAGGGGTGTTAACTCATGATTGAAGTGGTAAAAAATTGACTGCGTGCTACAAACTAATTGCGAATTCCGCGCTTGTTTTTTGTTGAATTCTTTTAAAGAAAAGAAGGCAACAACACGTACGACTACAGGCGATTTGGGGCGTTTTGAACATGGTCGATCTTGCCCAGAAGTGCTCTCTCCCTCAAGTGACGCCATATTGTTTTCAAACGCAGCTTGGAACTGGAATTAAAAAGAAAAGAAAAGAGGGCAACAGTGTCTTTTCTGATGGGACGTTGCCCCCATCCCATGAACCCCCCCCCCACCCCCCAACGGGGTCTGTAACCCTGCCCTGGACCCCTGGCTTTAATATTTATTATTTTTCCATTTGGGGGAGTTGCTTTCCATAACATAGCTGCCAACTCTCAGGAATTTTTCAGGAACATCCAGAATTCCAAGGTCTGTCTGGAAAATCCAGAAAATGATCCGATTTTCCTGAATTTGACATTTCCTGAAAGCGTACCAGTATTTTTCGGACTATTCAGGGACGATAGTTTTTTTGGGTCAATTGCTTAGATCCCTTCACCTTATAATGTATGAATAATAATATAGTAAGACAATATTAGTAACAAAAATCTGAATTTGTGTACAATTGGTGTGGGGTGTTGATGGGTACGCCTTATGCTAAGGCGTGCCTTATAGTCAGACCAATACCCTCTATTTTAAGTTCATTTCCAAATGTCCGGAAAATATCTGTCGTAATTTGGAGAAAAAGTTTCGAGGCACTATTCATACTCTATGGTTTATGCACACATACAATGACATATTATAACTGGATTTGGGTCTTTCCAACTCCCTAGGATTGTGCAATCGATGTATTAAAGTTTCACTTCGCCGACTTCTGTTAATCACCTCCACTCTTGTCCAAAGTCAGTAGTTTTCTTTTTCAAAGTCATTGGTTTTCGTGCTTTTCCTACGCTTTCCGCCATCTTTTCTACACCAAGGTGATTTTACTCCGCTTTCAGGCCATTGACCGTGGTTTTTTCCCTTTGCTCGAAGTCTATGCAGACGACAACGACGGAGGGAGTAAAAACAAAATGGCGGTCGTAACGTCGCGTCCGGTCTTAGAGGAAGACGTTTAAGAGAGCATTTTTACATAGTAAAATGCATCCGTGCCTACAAATCCTGGTCTCAAATGAGAGGTGATCGCTTAACAGAGGGTCCAGGAAATAGGGGTATGTCTGTAGTGCGATAAAATAGGTACAGATGGAATGACCTCCCTTATAAGACCTTCAACTAAATCATCCACTGAGGTCTTCTACGGGAGCAATTTTTATACTTATCAAAGAAGGCAATGTATCAGAGAATGCTAGTTCAAAGTGGAGGGGATCTGAGATGAGCATCCGTTTAACGTTCCCTCCGGTCCTGAGCAGACACATTATTGGACGTTGTATATATAAAGATGTGGGAACGATCTGGAGCATGCCCGATGGCGTTCAAGGATTTCCTGGAGGAGAGCAAAAAAAGGTAGAAAAGTGGGGGGAAAGTCCTGGAATTTTTAACAGTACAGATGTATGTATGTAATGAGCTAATTAGGACCTCAACTAAAGGGGGTCTTATAATGGTGATGATCCTTATAAGGGATTCCCATACTGGGCAATCTCATTTAGTACCAAATGGTCCCTGCCAGAGGTGGTTTTTTATTTCATCCGCTTGGTGACATTTTGTAACTGTTGTTTTTTTGGTCGACCTCAGGAGGACAACGTCCTGGATGCCTGAAGTGATTGTCCTGGAGAGGCGGCATCATGAAGGAGATGAAGCACCCAACCTGGTGCAGCTGCTGGTAAGACGAGTAGTCCAGTCCCCCAGGGGGATAATATGCGGTGGGGGGGGGGGGGTGTCAGTTGTACCAATAGTTTCCCCCACCTCGTGATGTACTGAGGATCGAAAGTGATAGGACAAACTGTCCCTGAAACGAGAGATAATCAATAGGACAATATAGCCTATCTTCTTGCAGAAAATCAATAGGGCAAACTGTCCTGAGACAGGAGAAATCAATAGGACAATGTCCTGCTCTTGCAGAAATCAATAGGACAAACTCCCTGAGCGGAAGAATCCAATAGGACAATGTCCTGGCTCTTGCAGGAAATCAAATATGGACAAACTGTCCCTGAGACATGGAAGAAATCACGTATGGACTAAATATCCTGTCTCTTGGCAGAATATTCAATAGGACAAACTGTGCTGAGACGAGAGCAATCATATATTACAATGTCCTGGCTTTTTTCTTGCAGCAATCAATAGGACGAAACTTTCCTGAGACGAGAGAAATCTAATAGGACCATGTCCTGGCTCTTGCAGAAATCAATAAGGCAAGAGCGTTGCCAGTGTTAAAAATTTAGATCAGAACATTTGTCGCTGATAGGGGAGAAACGCAATAGGACATTTTTAGTTTTAATAGGTCGAATAGCCTATCGAACCGAGTGAGCCCCTGGTACATTGCACTGCAGGCCTTCTGTCAGAGATTCGGTGGCTGTATTTTCTTCGTCTCTTCGTTCTTCTCTAGTCGATCGCTCAGGACTGCGTGTTTCCTGTTCCAATGATTGAGCGCAGACGCGTTCATTAGCAGTGCCATTTATGGGACTCTCTAAGGAAATAGTTTTAGGCCGCAGCAAGAGTCCGACCTTCGGGGTCTGGAGGAAATCTTTTATGCATAGTTGGGTTGTCATGATGAAAAATGGCAGGATAGTGGACCGTGTCAGCGACAGAAAGATAGTTAGATGACAGTAAGCCAACACGAAAAGGTAGAGTCAAAGAGAGTGGCAGATTCAGAGGAAGTTACAAGCACAGAACATCCAGAAATGTGGTGGAACTATTTATGCTCAAAAAGACCCCCCCTTGGTATCCCCATTGGGGACTAACTTCTTCTAAATGCTATCTCTTCTGACTTCTGCCTCCTTTTCTTTTGTTCTAACTGTCATCTACTTATCTGTTCTTGCCTTAATGGCCCATTCTTCCTGCCGTTTGTTCTTCAGAAATGTCTTCTGATAGTGTTTTTTTTTGCTAGTCCGATAGTGGACGTAGTGCTGGGCCCCAATATTTGTTTTTTAGTTATGGCGTTATAGACGGCAAGCATGATGCATCGTGCACTGATGACATTGACAGGAAACTGAGCGAAAGAAGAAGTATCATAATACACGACGATCGGTCTGTCCTGTGTTGTAGGGAGTTTCTAGGATTGTTCCATGGTTTGTCATCAACCTGTTTGGTGTTCAGTTGGTTTTTTATGTATAATTATTGTGTAACCTTCTTCAGTGCTGAGACATCTATCATATATATATAGTTGTCTTCTCTAAGCACTTTAGTATAGAACATATATCTTATGTCTATATCTATTATGCATCTTCTATTAGCTACTTCAGCATATAATATATATGACGTACTATACGGGTTTTCTTATACGCACTCTCAGTAAAGACATATATATTAATATATGTTTTCGTATAGCACTTGGCATTAAAGACAATATATATATATATATATGTTCTCTCTATAGCACTTCAGATAAAGACTGATAATATATATGTTCTTCTGGGATAATCAGCTTCGTAAGACTATAATGTAATTCTGATATTCTATCGGCGTGACTTCAGTATAGACATTATATAATAGTATGGGTTAGTATGTCTTCTATAGCACTCAGTAAGACTATACTCATCTATTATATAAGTCTTTCTATATGCACTTCAGTAACGAGTCGGATAGTACTATGTATATATATAGTGTTCTCTTTCTATAGCACTTCAGTAATGAACCTATCCTATATATATGGTCTTCTATAGTCACGTTCATAAAGAACTATATATATATGATATTTGTCTTTCTATAGCGACTTGTTCAGTACGCATATTGTTACGGCGCATATGAGCGATAACCCTTTTCCCTTGCACCTTATTATGTTTTACTACAGACAAACCTCTATTTTATGACTTCCAAAATGTCCGGAAAAATCGGTCGTAAATTGGAGGGGTCGTATGACGGAGGTTTTCACTGGCAGCCGTATAAAGAAAAAGTTCAGCACAGTTCATATTCTCTTCTTCATGCACACATACAATGACATATTAAAACTGGATTTGGGTCTTTCCAACTCCATAGGATTGTGCAATCGATGTATTACAGTTTCACTTCGCTGACTTCTTTTAATCACCTCCACTCTCGTCCAAAGTCAGTGGTTTTCTTTTTCAAAGTCAGTGGTTTTCGTGCTTTTCCTACGCTTTCCGCCATCTTTTCTACAACAAGGGAAGCGACTCCGCTTTCAGGCCCTTGACCGTGGTTGTTTCCCTTTGCTCGAAGTTTATGCAGACGACAACAACAGTCGTAAAAACCAACAAAATGGCGGTCGTAAGTCGCGTTTTAGAGGAAGTCGTTTAAGAGAGGTCGTTTACATAGTAAAATGCATCCGTGCCAACAAATACGGTCTCAAATGAGAGGTGGTCGCATAACAGAGGGTCGTAAAATAGGGCTTTGTCTGTACTATGCTCAGCAAAGGACGAGGATTCTACAGTAAGAAACATAAACTCTGATTTTTGTGTATAATTTGGGATGTGTGCACCTTATCATCAGGTGCTCCTTGATCCATAAAATATCGGATAGAGTTGTCTACCGAGGTGGTATACGTATAACGTCGTGACCGTTCGTGTGCTAAGATAGCGATAAATTTGCTGGGCGTTAAGAAAATCTTGCTGCAAACCGGTGGCGCATGCGCAAGTAACAGGCAGCAGCGATGGGGTTAAACCGTGTAATTAAATAAACTGATCAATTATGAACATGTATAAAGCACTTTCTCGTGCCTAGTCTTCCATTTGAAAACCGTGGATGAATAGATAAACGGGAATTTGTGCAATTTATGTGTGAAGGTCTGTTGAGATGAGATGACGACAAAAGACTTATTTATTGTGAGCTCCACTCAGGTTAACCCTTTCGCCACCTAGCGACAGCCATTTTTCAGTCCAAAACCCCCACATTAAACTTAACTGGGTAGAGAAAAAAAATTATTTGCTATATTTGGGAGTTCCTCTGTGACAAGTATAACATTAGGCCTATCCTTACCTCCAAAAATTAAAAACCATATGGTCTTTGGATAACAGACCCTGGTTTGGTTCCTTTTATTGACATGGGTGTTAAACTTTTGTGGTGCAAAAATGCGAACATTGGCAGTAAAAGGGTTAACTCATTCAACACAGGGCCGATTGCTTCCCTTACAAACGTTCAACACGCATGTACTCTATAACGTAAATAGCGTTTAAACATTCACAAATCACAACTCCGCGAAGCCCATGCAACCCAAACAGGCATAAAAGTGTTTCCTCTACGGTCCCTTAATAGTTTTCAACCAATGAAAATCACTTCCAGTTTATTTTTAGTACTGCAATGTGATGCAAATGAGTCACTACTCACTCGTCTTCGCCTTCTTTGTCATAGCTTTTTTTAAAATCTGCTACTATCAAAAAAAAAATTACTTGTGGAATTATAACGTTCAACACTAAGGCTGGTTGTTTGCATATATTCACATAAAGATTATTTAAAATATAATGCTTTAACCGCAGTTTTGAAAATTTGCCGCGAATCATGGACGCTATAGTCATACATTCGTGTTGAGAGAGAGAAAAGGGATTTGAATTTAAAACTGCGCTGCTGCTTTTAGCACCAGGGTACGCACAAAGGCAAGTATTTTTCCAGACTGTCGATGCTCTTGTTGAGGAGGTATAGCAATGTATTTGGTCGTACGGTACTCCTGACTAGTATGCATAGCTGACTTCCTATGCAGTGTCCGATACTAATGATATTATGCGCGGTCAGTAAGCTACATTTGCCTTGCAGTGTCGATACGATGATAGTATGCTAGCTAAGCTACATTCCTTGCAGTTCGATACATGTAGTATGGCACTTAAGTCCTTTTCTTGCAGTGTCCGCATAATATAAAGTGATGCGTAGGTAGATTCTAGGATTTTTCTAGGTCCCGGAAAGCCGAAAATTGTGGTCGGCGTCTCTGGGATTATGTAATGATCGGTGCTGTTGGGGTTTTTGTGTTGTTGTTTTTTCAGCGCGTGTGTACGCGGGAGCCCCCCTTCGACATGCTGACAGAGTTCATGCCCAACGGCAACCTGCAGGGAACTACCCTTCAGCGTGGCTGCAACAGGGAGGAGGATAGGACCCACAGTCCCTCATGTACATGGCCACGCAGATTCGCCTCCGGTTATGGGCCTATCTGGAGGCCTACAACTTTATACTCCAGGTGAGAGGGAGGGAGGGAGGGAGGGAGGGGGTGACGGGAGGCGAGGTGGGAGGGATGGTGAATGGAGAGGAAGGGAGGGAGGCGGAAGGAGGAAGGAAGGATAGGAAGGAAGGGGATTATCAAAATGTGGCAGGGAGGAGATAGGACCTGCAGCCCTCATGTACATGGCCATGCAGAATCGCCTCCGGTACTGGCCTATTCTGGACTAGCCTCCACCTTATGTTAAGCAAGTAGAAAGGGAGGGAAGGGAGGGACGGATGGAGGGGGGACAAGGAAGGTGATTTATCAAAATGTAGCAGGAGGAGTTATATAGGAATTCCACGCCCTCTGTACCTGGCCTCGTAGATCGCCTCCGTATGGCCCTATCTTGGAGGCAGACAACTTTATACACAGTAAGCAGGAGGAAGGGAGGGGAAGGAAGAGATGTCAAAATGTAACAGGGAGGAGTTCTTTGCCTCAGCCCGTCTCAGTGCGCTGAGATTTTTTCGCTTTTTACTGATTTCAGGCTTTTGATGGCCCCAATGTCAGTTTTCTGTGAAGATCAAACACGGAGTAAGGAACACTTCTTCGTGTGTGAATAAAATGAGCTAAATGTATAATTTCCAATTTTTACTTCTGTTTTTTAAGTCTTACATGACTAAACTTCCACGTTATTCTTGGGGCTTCATCCTTTTTTTTTTTTGAGCCTTTTCACCGGCGCTTTCAGCTATAAATCAATAATTCTCAATCTCAGCCTGCTTGACATGTACATGGCAAGTGCTTGATTTAAACGGCTCATGGAAGATTTTTTGGACTAGTCCGACTGTGAAAGAATAGGATGAACAAGTATGGATATAATGAAGGTTGACGATGGATTTTTCTCTTTTTCGTAACAGGATCCTGGTGCCTGCCCATGAACTGCCTAGTAGCGAGACCCAAATTTAGTGAAAGTGGACGATTTTGGCTATCCCGACTGCGAAAGTGACACGTATGAATTAAGATGAAGATTACTGATGGTGACTGATGATGATGATGATGATGATTTTCTCTATCTGCAGGGATCTGGCAGCAATGAGCTGCCTAGTAGCAGACACAATTTTAGTGAAAGTGGCTGATTTTGGGTCAGCCTGTCTAATGAAGGATAACAACCTATAATGATGAGTACGATAATGATAATGATGATAACGATGGTCATTTTCTCGATCTACAGGGATCTGGCAGCCAGGAACTGCCTAGTAGCAGACACCAATTTAAGTGAAAGTGACCGATTTTGGGTCAGCCAGTCTAATGAAGGATAACAACCTATAGCAATGCCTATGAGTACGATAATGATGACGATGATGATGATGATGACGATGACGATGTTTCTCGATCAACAGGGATCTGGCAGCGGAGGGACTGGCCTAGTAGCAGACACAAATTTAGTGAAAGTAGCCGATTTTGGACTAGCCCGACTGATGAAAGATGACACGTATAAATAATTAATAATGAAAATAATGATGATTTTGACGATAGTAATTTTCTCAATCTACAGGGATCTGGCAGCCAGGAACTGCCTAGTAGCAGACACAAATTTAGTGAAAGTAGCCGATTTTGGACTAGCCCGACTGATGAAAGATGACACGTATAAATAATTAATAATGAAAATAACTATAGTAATGATGATTTCGATAGTAATTTTCTCGATCTGCAGGGATCTAGCAGCCAGGAACTGCCTAGTAGCAGACACCAATTTAAGTGAAAGTGACTGATTTTGGGTCAGCCAGTCTAATGAAGGATAACAACCTATAGCGATGCCTATGAGTACGATAATGATGACGATGATGATGACGATGACGATGTTTCTCGATCAACAGGGATCTGGCAGCCAGGAACTGCCTAGTAGCAGACACAAATTTAGTGAAAGTAGCCGATTTTGGACTAGCCCGACTGATGAAAGATGACACGTATAAATAAGAATGAAGATGACTATGATGGTGATGATGATGAATGATGGTCATTTTCATCAATCCCCATTGATGCTGCATAGCCAGAACTGCTAGTAGGCGACGTACCGCATATTTAAGTGATAATGGTTGGCCTGTGATTTTTGTGGACTGGCCCGCCTGAAATTAAAGACACACTTCCACTGCCCACTCGGGAGCCAATTCCCCATTCAAGATGGACGTGCACCGTGAGTGGACTTGGCTTCACCGATTCTCTACGAGATCGGACGTCTGGGGTAATTACAGTGGAACCTCCATTATAAGGCCTCCCATTTATAAGACCCCCTCCCACATAAGACCCTACTTCTCTGAGACATTGCCCTTAATGTAAGTATCAAAATTACCTCCCTTAAAAGACCCCTCCCATATAAGACCTACTTCTCCGAGACATTGCCCTTCTTTGTAAGTATTGAAATTACCTCCCTTCAAGACCCCTCCCATTTAAGACCTCATTCTCTGAAGTACATATGCCCTTCTTTGTAATACGTGGATACCTCCCTTATAGACCTCCCATATTGAAGACCCCCTCCCATGATATAAGAAACTCCTACTTCTCTGAACCTTGCCCTTATTTTGGTAAAGTACTTCGAATTACCTGTGTGTCCCTTATAAGACCTTCAAAAGTCACCCAAAATGAGGTCTTAGTAACGGAGGATTCTTATAGGGGAGGTAATTTTAATACAAAGAAGGACAATGTCTACGTGACGAAGTAGAAGTCGTTCATCTACGGGGGGGTCCTTATATGGGTCAAGTCTTCTAAGGGGATGCTTCCCTGTGCATTTAAATGTGCCTTCCCTATAATACCCCCTCCCTTATAATGCTGACCTCCCTTTACACCGCTTTATTCGTCCGCCAACCATATTTCAGCCAAGAATTTTCCACTTATAATTACCTGGTTAGTAGAGAACAAATATCGCATCTGCAGTATTGTGTGGATTCGTCTGTGACTAATATAGTCTAGAATAAAGTTCGTATCCTTACTCGCTCAAAACTTAAGAGCAGAGAGGTCTTTGAACAATAGACGCCGAATCTGGATGTCTCTTTCAGTGACATAGGTGTTGATTAATTCACTGTGGTGCTGCAAAATGCTGACCTTTGGCGGTTGTGAAAGTGTTAAAAAATACCCTTCCCTTATAAGACACCCTCCCTTATAAGACCTCTCATTTGGGGTGTGAATTTTTGAAGGTCTTATAAGGGAGGTTTTCCACTGTATTAGCCGGTCGGCGTTACATTTTGTGTTTGATTGTGGCTGTTGAATTTTTGTTGTTTGTTTTGGTGTTGTTGTGCTTTGTATGTTACTGGAGGATTTGTTAAGGTCTACATGCCCTGTGCTTTGGAAGCTCTTGCAGCATGGAATGTCCGTCTTTTCCTAGAATTTTTTGTCCCGAGCTTATTTTTTCCAGACGTTACTAAATAACTTCGGTTTTTGCATCACAGTGGTTAAAACCCTTGGAATCAGGGTCTATTATTCAACGGTATTGTGTTAGTCTTTGAGCAGCATTCGGATTGTTTGACTCCCAAATGGCCGCAATAGGCATTCACAATAGTGCAGATGAAATCTTTTCACGTAGTGTGACCGTTTAATGGACATTTGGGCGTCGGCCAATGGCTGGCGGTGCAATTCCCACTGTCTCTCGACCGATTCGAGGATAGGTTAGACACCATGCTACATATCTGCTAAAAATGTTGTTATGCTAGGAGCTTGTCGTGGATTATTGCTTAGCCACGGGAGCATCATCAACCTCCTAAATTCCACGAATCGGAGTGTGGAACACTCACGTGGCGGGGTAATGCAAAGACGGTCTTCGAGAACAGTCACGTAATGTGACACCCTTTCGATCACATTTGTACTGTAGTGTTCAAGCACTTTCGGCTGTTCGGGTGATCCCTGGATTATTTAGCTGGGGTGTTTGCTTTAAGAAGATCATCGTGGCTTAAAAGGGGTTCTCCCCCTGTCTCAGATACGCAGCTTTGCAGAAAAAAGTATGTCACACACAAAAACATAAAGATTTGAGCAGGAAGGTGCCGGTTTACGATGGATGTGCATCATTGGCAGAAAAACGAAGAGATCACCTGATAAAACACACCTGTTAACCGATGATTGCAACACTCACGGTGCTTCTGCTCTGGTTTACTAGAAATCAGAACGTCAAATCGCGATTCCTCCTTGGCGGAGGTGCCGGAAAGTCAGATTATGTTACCCAGTGTGAAGGCAGAATGCACTAATGGCCGGCTGAGTCGGGACCAAATCATTTGCACACAATTTTCCACAATACAAGCCTTTTTATTTTTGGGGGTTTTTTTAAGCTATTATTATACTGTTTAGCCTAAAGGGGTTTGCGCTCACAACAAAGGAAATAGCTCTTTTTTTTTTTTTTTACTGCACTACAAAAAAAGAAAAAGCTTCAACCACACTCTTGAGTGGCCTTCCACCCACCCCTTCCAAAATTGTCTTCTCCTTCTCCGGCAACGGTATCTGTGCCGCGCACGTGTAGGACGTGATACCGCTGTTTTGGCGGACGGGTTTGAAGTATTTATAGGGGGGAAACTGTCAGATGCAATAAGGTTGAGTGTGTTCCGATCCTTGAAAGAGGAGCTGTGGCTTTCTGGTGATCACCTGTAGACACACGTCGTTTCTTTAGGGTGTCCCTTTTTAGGTAATCCCCTGCAGCAGAACTCATGCAGAACAAAACAATACTTTGATAGGAGCCTGAATTGAGTGTAATTGCTAGCTTTTAACTGGTCTGACACAGCCTCTCATCGATAGACGGCAAGTACGTGTGTTGTGTTGGTGTCCTTGTTTGTTGGTACCAGTTCTCTTTCCTTCCGTGTGATATAGGGATTTGGCAAGTATTTTATGTCAGAGAACTAAGAATGCTATCGGCCTAATGTCAAATACAAACCATTGAACTCTCTCGTACTCCATCCGTAATGCGGAGTGTCGTTGGCGGCTGTGCAGCAGAAGGCCACCCAGTGAAATAAACTTGAGAAAACGTGTGACACATACATACCCACTTAATTGTGGGCCTTTACTTGGCCGGGTTACGCATTGAAGAAGAATAAGAACTTTTATCGCAGGTGTTTGTTGACTTTTTAATGCTTTTGCGTTCCTTTATCCAGGTCTCAGCCATCATGTTTTTTGTTCCTCCTGGTGCCTTTTGTACTGTTGGATGTCTTTTGTCGTACCGGTGTTTCTTTCCTTCTCTAGATAAGTGTGTATGTGTGGTGCGTGCGTGCGTACGTGTGTCTATTAAATTTCACTTTAACGTTGACCCCTCGTTCTAGTGGCTTGTTAGAATCTTCGTGTCGTCTCTCTCTTCTTCTCCTCTCTCTCATCTCGGTCTCATCTCTCTCTCTCTCTCGTCGTTCTCCTCGTCTCGTACACTCGTTTCGGCTCGAGTGGGAGGAGGCTCTCTCTCGTCTCCTCTCCTCTCTCTGCCTCTCTCTCTCTGTCTTCTCTCTCTCCCTCTCCCTTTCTCATACCTCTCTCTTATACTTCCTCTCTACTCTCATCTTCCTCTTTTTCTTGCTCACATCGTGGAAACCTTAAAACAAGATGTTTGAAAAATAAATAAAAATGCAGTTCCCCATGGGCAACACAGTGTTAGGAGCCACTCATAATTAAACAATGACTTACCACTCGTCTATGTTACGCCATGGGGAACTAGTGATATTTTTGTGGTGAATAATGTTAACTGTGTTGCGAAACTTTAACGCAAGTACCTATTATTTTTTCGTGACTATTGACAGGCGATACTTTCTCCCTAGACTGAGGACCCCTGCGACTTATAATGTGACTAATGGATGGCAAATTGTTAAGAAGCCATCACCCTCCTCTGCCCCCTTCCATTCATTTCAGTACTGCTTCAGTTAGTGTTAGAGTTAGGAATGAGGTTTGGGGATGAGGGGTATCGAGATGGGTTTGAGGGTTCAGTTTAAGTTCCGTCAAAGTTTATATTTTTTGTGTATTCGACAATAAATTGACCCTAAACCTACCCCTATCCCTATCCCTAAAACCCTATTCATAACCCTAACCCTAACCTGAAACCGTCTAATCCACACACACAAGCTGTTTAAAAATTGAATGGTATGTTATGAGATTGACACTTAACTAGACCTTCAACCTATCCCTAACCCTATCCCAAAGCCTATTCCCAACCCTAGCCCTTAACTGAAACCGTCTGACCATGAATGAAAGGTTGGCAGATTGAGGGAGCTGAATCTTAGCATTTTGCCCCTTATTGTTAGTAAGAACGTAAATAACAAAATCTGAATTTTGTGTCAAGTTTTGGGGGGTGCGCCTTATAATTCTCGAATAATACGGTACACCAATGTGGATTAACTTCTCCATTAAAGGCACATGACTCCCCCTTCCCCAGCCTCCCCCACTCGCCCAAAACCACCGCCTGCTCTGAAGATTAACCCTCTCTAGGACCCAGACGCCAAATTGACTGACGAATTTGTCAACTCATGCGCAGACCCGTATGCGCCGATGCGCCCGCTGAAACGCCAGGGTCTAAGTACTCATACTGTCACTTTCTCCCTCCCCTACCACAATGCAATATACTAAGTTAGATTCTTCCTTTACCTCCGTCTCGCTGGTTCCGTTTTTTGGTGCTTACAGCAAGGGAAAGCACCCACTAGTCTTTTTGAACATAGATTTTTTTGGAAGTGATCCCAAATTTTTTTTTTCTTCTTTCCACGTGACGTGACGCATTATTGACTCAGCGCGATGCTCGGAGTGTTTATTACGGATTTTTTTTTTATTCCAATTCATGGTTTGTTGTGTGACATTTGTGTTAGCTTTCGAATGAAAATAATATCATCATTGCTATTCAATATGCATCTTTAAGAAATGAAATGTGGGTTAGACTTTATTCTGGGTGATTTTTTTTAATGAAAACATTTGGTGTGACGTTCGGGAGTTAATATTACCATCTCTCGGGAACTGGGATCGATTCCCGGTTTGAATGGTTGGTAGTCATTGGGGGTATACATCATGTTACGGAGTTACACACCTTCAATTTTCAAACTTCCTTTATTGATTTGATTTTCTGACCTTGACATTTACATTTTGATTTTCTCATGGACTCAGCGATCGGGCTTTTGCTATGCGTGGCTTGCCACGTACTTTATGTGGCCTTACCGTGGACAGGACCTGTAGTTGGTCTACGCACCGGCTGGCAGAGACGGCTAACAGCATGGAGAGAGCCCCCGGGCACAGCCCTGCCGATGTCTACCATCCTCATGCTGGATGTGTGTGAATCATATTCCTATTGTTATGTTGATGTCATAGTGGTGATTGACTAGTGATGATCTGAGTGCAGTCTGCCATCTTGCTGGAGAGTAGCAGACCTCGTTTTTCCCCTACGGATTTGTCCGTTAAGTTATTTACGTTTCTGAGACCTCCGATTACGACTATTACAATCAACAACAACAAAAACTCTTGCGATTTTCCTGCTGTGAACGAGAAGAAATCAAAAGAAGGTCATGGCGTTTGAGCCGTAGTTCGCTACGTGTTGGTCATCTGCTATTCAAAGGTGATTACCATTCTACGAGTTGTTGTATTGTGTCCCTATGAAGTGGAATACCTTCCCGGTTTTATTTCTCCATGACAGCCTATTTTTCTAGGTACTGAAGTGCAATCTTCTGTGATATGGAGGATACGAAAGGCCCTCTTTTGTGGCAATTTATTCGACGTAGCTGAAGGCATGCCGAGAAAATTCCCATCTTGCAAGCGGGATGATTCTGACTCTGATCCTGATCGGACGCCAAAGCAAAATAAAGTCGGACTTTATAATGTCCCTCCTCTCTCGCCTCAACGCAACCAAAATTTCGGCAGTTGTTGAAGTTGGGGTTTGGTGATAGGAAGTTCCATCGTGGCGTGTACGTGAGGGGGAGTAGGAGGGGTCTGGTGTAGAGGGTGTTCGCCCCGCGGGGAGGTCCCGTCCGCCCTGCAGCGCCCCCCCGATCCATATACAAAAATCGGCAGTGCAATGAAATTCTTGGTGGATAGGATTTCTCTTGCCGACAAAATTAACTGACAGATTGTCTTACAATGAACTGATTGCAGTCAGAGCTGGTGATTAGAGTCATAACCGCTATGTTAAGACTTTCGAAGATGTCTCTTGAAAAATCTGTTCGTGAATTTGGAGGGGTCCGTATGACGGGTCAGGTATTTCACTTCGTGCTAGACCTTGGGAAAAGAAAAGTTCAGCCACAGTTTCTACTCTCTTTCTTCATGCCCACATACAATGACATAATTAAGACTGCGACTACGTTTGAGGTTCTTTTCCAACTCCATAGGACTGTGCAATCGGTATTACAGTTTCACTATTGCCGACTTCTTTTTACTATCGCCCCACTCTCGTCCAATAGTCAGTGGGTTTTTGTGTGGAATTTGAGACGAACGTCAGGGAGTTTTTTTCCTGTGCTTCTTTCTACGCTTCTCCGTCCGATCCTTTTCTTACAACAAGGAACGACTCCGTGCTTTCAGGTCCTTGACCGTGTTGTTGTAATTCCCTTTTGCCGCGAACTCTATGCGGACGTCAACAACTACGGTCCGTTATCAAACCAACAAAATGGCGGTCATAAGTCGCGTTTTAGAGTGGAAGTTCGTTTAAGAGAGGTCGTTTACATAGTAAAGAATGCATCCGTGCCGTTAAAAATCCGGTCTCAAATGAGAGGTGGTCACTTAACCGAGGGTTGTAGTAAGTAAAATAGGGGTTTGTCTGTATTGACAGTGAAGATTTGGGGTAAACAGGTCTGAGAGAGGCTACCACATGGAGAATGACCCCAAGGCACCCCTGCCGATGTCTACTACATCCTCATGCTGAAGTGTGTTTATTGTTTTGTATTGTGTTGTTGTGTGTGATGATCTGACTAAGGTCTGCCATCTGCTGGAGAGAGGCTACCATATGGAGAGACCCCAAGGCATTTTCTCTGGAAATAGAAGGCATGCGTTGTTCAAACTTTGCACACATATAAATAGATGTCTATGCAAGCTTTCAAACAAAAACAATAATGATTTAATATTAAATACGTAAGCACCACTGTAAACAGGATAACTTTGAGATTAGAGTAATTGGGTTAGGAGAGTATTCAACAGGCAACATGAGTTAAGAACTCATCAACACTGAAAGCCTACTCGATAGCTCATTGGTAGAGTGTCTTTCTGTCATGCCAATGGTTCCGGGTCCGGTTCTCGGCACAGGCACTTTTTTAGTTGTATCCATTAACGATAATTTCATTTGTACTTTAAAATTTTGTTTATATTTTTTTTTGGGTCAATCTTGTACTTTAGACACCCCCCTTCAATTTTTGTTTGTTGTTGTCCCACATGGTCCTGTTCGAGTGAGCCTTGAAGGCTTTGTCTCTTGTTTGTATAGTGCATTCCTGTGACTCCCTGCACATTCTTTTAATTAAAGGGTCCTTTAGGATTAATAGTAGTTCATAGACCCCCAAAAGGGTGTCCCCTTGGGATCCCCTTCTATGTGAACGTGAATACTGATGCTGTGCGCTTCTGTGTTTTGTGGTGATCAGGCTGGCAGTGGGACCCCAAGGACAGGCCCAGCTCTTCAAGTAGATCCATTACCTGTTGGAGAACTGTTTGAAAAGTCCGTATTAGTGAGGTCAGGTGTGTGTGTGTATTGTGGTGTTGTGTGTGTGTGTGTGTGTGTGTGTGTGTGTGTGTGTGTGTGTATGTTGTTTGTGTGTGTGTGACCGCACCTTCCAGGAATCCACTACCTGTTGAGATCATTGTTGAAAAGTCCATATTATGAAGGTAAGTTGGGTGTGTGTAGTGTGTGTGTGACGTGTGTGCGTTTTTGTGTAAATGTGTGCACATGTCGTTCTTTAGTTTAGTGGCGATGCTTGCCTCTGTCTGTATGGTGTGTGTGTGTGATGTGTATAGTTGTAATGTGGTTAGTGTGTAGTGTGTGTGTGTGTTGTAGTATGGTGTGTGTGTGTAATGTTGTGTGTGTGTAGTTTGTGTTGTGTGTGCATGCGTGCGTGTGTGTGTGTGTGTGTTGTGTGGCATTTGTGTAATTTGGTGGCACAGTGTCAGTATCTTTAGTTTTAGTGCGATGGGGGGGCCGTTGTGCGCTAGTGTCCTGTACGGTATGTGTGGTTGTGCTTATGTGTGTGTGTGTTGGCATTCCGTGTGTGTGTGTGCATTTGTGTACATGTGTGCACGAATGTTCATTTCTTTAGTTTAGTGGCGATGCCTTGCCTATTGTCTGTACGTATGTGTGTGGTTTGTGTGGTTAAATAGTGTGTGTGTAGTGTTTGTGGTGTGTGTGACCACCTTCAAGGATCCATATACCTGATTTGGAGAACATGGGTTTGAAAAGTCCAGTATTAGTGATGTATGTGTGTAATATATGTGTGTTGTTGTGTAGTGCATTGGTATTATTTCCTAGTCACACAGACTTATCTCTGTGAAATTCGGGCTGCTGCTCCTTTGGGAGGCGCGTGCGGCTGGGGCAAAGCACATCGCCTACACCCTGGTTTTTACTTTTTTTTGGGGGGGGCAGACTTGGGGGAACCTAGCTATCAATTTGGGTTATACCATGCAGCTGATTTCGCCCTGCTGTCTTACCGAGGAGCTGTTTAAATGCCTTTGGGATTTTTTACGTGCGTAAGAGAGGCACAGGGTCAGACTAGCTGTAAGTCACCATACCGAAGGACTGGATGTCAGTGTGGATTTTCCTGGTCGACTAGAAGAAAGGGCTAGTGAGGCCAGGGGACTTGCAACCCATGGTTCACTCACAGCTGCAGTCACCATTTTGAATTTGGCAGGCGAACGCCTTAACCCACTCGGCCCCGCTTGTCTTCTACTTGTGTGTGAGGCGAGCAAGTGACATTTGTGTAAATGTGTGCGCATGTTCGGTCGTTCTTTAGTTTAGTGGAGGTTCTTTGCCCATCTCTTCAGACCAGAAGTGAACTGATTATATATTTCATTTCTGATAGTCCCACCACCTTCTGGAAGTTCTGTGCTTGTAACTTCCTCTAATCCGTCACTTTCTTTGACTCATGGGCCTTGTTCCTTTGCTTGCTGTCATCCCTTAATCTTTCTGCTTACTAGTCCATTCTCCTCGCCTTTTTTTTCTTCTTCTTCGATCGCCGTCAACAGATTTTACTGTCAATTTGAGCGCAGATGCGTCATGCTGTCGTTATGCGCACTACTTAAAAATGCCAGCAATCCGAATCGGGCTGGAGGAAATCTTTATTAGTAAGTGTTCGTGAAAAAAGTGCAGGAGGGAACATATGACCGGGTATGAGAGCAGAAAGATAGTATATGACAGTAAGCAAATGGTAAAAAGGCAGAGAGACAAGAGAGTGACATAGATTAGAGGTAAGTTGCGAAGCAACAGAACTTACCAGAAGGTGGGGGAACTATTTATGCAACAAAAGACGCGCCCCCGGTATCCTCCCCACGGGGGGACAGTCCTTTTTTCAAGAAAGTCTTACATCGAAGATTTTCACGTTGACAAGACACGGACACAGCTAGGGCCTAATCATTTACTTAGAGCGCATTTACGGCAGCAGTGACGCATTCTGCCCTCATATTTGACAAGGAAACTGTGATCGATCTAGCGATGATGTACAGTGTGAACCGATCCCTTATAAGACCTTCCAAAATTCATCCAAATGAGGTCTTATAAGGGGAGGGGGGTCGTATAAGAGGAGGTACATTTTAAGTACTTACGAAGGAGGCAATGTTTTAGAGCAAGCCTAGGGTCTTATGTGGGAGGATCTTAAGTGGAACCTGCCCCCCCTTGAATAATACCTTCCAAAAATCATGCCAATAATGATGTCTTATAATGGAGGGGGTCTGTTCTAAGGTGAGGTACTTTTAATACTTGACGGAAAAGGAGGTGCAATGTTTTTCAGAGAAGGCAAGGTCTTATGTGGGAGGAGTCTTCTAGGTGGGAACCTCTACCTTATAAGTAACCCCTTTGTGTTTTTTCACCAAAAATCATCCAAAATGAGGTCTTTATAAGGGAGGGTCCTTATAAGTGGGTGATTTTAATAACTTACGAAGTAGTGCAATGTTTCAGAGAAGCAGGTCTTATGTGGGAGTGGAGTCCTTAATGGAACCTCCCTTATAACCTTCCAAAATCATCCAAAATGTGTCTTATAAGGGAGGGGTCGTTATAAGGGAGGTGATTTTTAATACTTATGAAGGAGGGCAATGTTTCAGAGAAGCAGGTCTTATGTGGGAGGGAGTCTTAAGTGGAACCTCCCTTATAAGACCTTTCCAAAAATCATCCGAAAATGAGGGTCCTGTATAAGGGGAGGAGGATCGTATTAGGGAGGTGTACTTTAATACTTTACGAAGGAGGGCAATGTTCAGAGAAGGCAGGTCTTATGTGGGAGGGAGTCTTAAGTGGCACCTCCCTTATAAGACCTTCCAAAAATCATCCAAAATGAGGTCTTATAAGAGGAGGGGGTCATATAAGGGTGATAACTGTAAATGCTTACAAAGAGGGCGAATGTCTTAGAGAAAGCAGGTCTTATGTGGGAGGTAGTCTTATAACGGGGAGGTCTTATAAGGGAGGTCCACTGTAGTATTGAGCTGAATTTTTGATGGATGGTATCGCTTCATTAATGGCCGTGTTATTTGTGGTGTGGTATCCCGGTAAAAACTGGACTATAACCCCTACCCTTAACTTAGGACAAAATATTAGGTATTTATTCACGAGGTCATAGAGAGCTGCAAACCAGTTTATAAGTGCTGCGCCGTCAGGAGTGTGTGGTTAGTATGGTGCGCAAACCAAACCAAATATATACGTTTTCCTATCAGAGCAGAAGTAGTTAAGAGTTATCAGACTTTTAAGCATGAGATTTGAATCTCTTAGATGTACCAAGCCCAGTTTGTGAGTCTACAAGAAGCTAAAAATAAGGCTTGAAGGAAATTTGCCCCAAAACAGATTTAGATCATACTCTGATAAATGTAGAATGTGAATAGTATACGCACAGATTAAGGGGGCCACATCGTCTATAACCCATGGGTCCCATCAAGTTGAGGAAAAAAGTACGCTTATAGCATTGGGCATTTTACGCGTACATCAGGTGGAAAAGGGAGCTGGATGATTGAACTTTGATTTTGAATGATTGGTTGAGTTTGATTGATTGATTGGTTGGTTGATTTGATTGATTGAATTGATTTGATTATTGGATTTTATTTAACGTCTGTTCACACAGTGTGATTAAGACTTTAAAATATTTGTGTGTGGAAAAGGAGCTGGATTGATTGATTTGATTGAGTTGATTGTGATTGATTGATTGGTTAATTGATTGGTTTGATGATTGATTCTTTGATGATTTGATTGAGTTGATTGGATTTTAATGTCTGTTCACGACATTGTGATAAGACTTTAAATATTTGTGTGGTGCAGAGGTGGAAAAGGAGCTGGAGAAGAATTGACAAAAAGCTGGCCCCTACGCTCGCCCTACTAAGAAAGTCGGGGGTCGTACACGAGCACCGCCGCCCGGAAATTCCCTAACCGAGGGGTCAGGGCCAGTTGCAGGTATGGGCACAGTGTGGGCGTCAGAATCAACATTTCTGTTTAGAATTAAACAAATGCTTGAAGTATGGCACAATGTGGGCTGTCCCATATCAACCTTGCTTTTGATTAAAAAATGCTAGATTGTTTGTATGCAGGTATTTGGCAGCTAATGTTGACGCGCAAATATCAACATTTCTGTTTTGATAAAATACTTTGCAGGTATGGCACAATGTGGTCTTCAATATCAACATTTCTGTTTCATAAAAAAATGCTTGCAGGTATGGCCACAGTTGTGGGCTGTCAATATACAACAGTTGTCGTGTTTGATATAAAAATCACGATAGTTTCGTTAAGTGCAGGTATGGCACAATGTGGGTGTCCAAAATCAACTGATGTTCTGTTTGATAAAATGCTTGCGGTATGGGCACAATGTGGTCATCAAAATCAACATTTCTAGTTGATGAAAAATGCTGATACGTCAAATGTGCGTGGTATGGCACGAACATGTGTTGGGAAGGTGTCAATATCAACATTTCTGTTGATAAAAATGCTTTGCCAGGTATGGCCCAATGTGGGCTTTCACATATCAACTATTTCGTTGATAATAAATGCCTTGCAGGTATGGCACACTGTTGGGCTTCAATATCAACATTGTTCTGTTTGATAAAAAAAAAATGCTGATGGAATTCGAAAAGTGGCAGTAGGTTATGGCACATGGTGGGCGTACACAGTTCAGTGAACATTGTTTGATGGTTTAAATGAAGTAAAAGCTTCGGTATTTTTTGAGCCAGATGCTACTCATTCAGCTATCCCAGGACTTCTGGTTTTCTCAAGTACTTTTGGTAGGGGGTAATGCAGGATCTCATGATAACATAATGACATCACACCATTTATTCTTGTCAATTGCTTTTTAGGTCTTGGTACGCTTTAAGAAAAGAAAATAAGAAGCTTCAGTGATCAAACCCTAATGGATGATGATGATGCTCTCCCTTTTTCCCCAGGGCCCCAACCAGGCCGCCAGCCGCGACGTGGAGGTATTGGAGGTGTGGATTGATATCTCCGAGCCCATCATTGCCCCCGTGGAGGAGCGAAATGAAAGCATGTTTCTCCGACATCCTCTTCTCGGCAGGCGAATCCCCTGCTGCCAAGAAGCGCCGGCCGGACCGCGTCCCAATTTACCCCGTCCTGATCACCCTCCTTTCATAGGACAGACCCTACAAAGCTTACGGTGCTTACAAGGCATACTACCATACATAGCATACATACAGTGCACAACAGACAGATACTGAACTCCGAGCCGCCGAGCTCAGACCTTCGCGCTGAAGGTCGCGCATGAAACTGTGCGCAAAGCCAAGAATGAGACGCCGCGCCGTTCCTGAAGAGGACGAACTAAGCGCCGGCAACCGGGTCCGAGAAATAACCAGCTCCACGAAATGTTCGCTCGGGGGGAGATCCCCCCGACCAGCAAAGGCGGGAAGGGAAGTAGGAGGTGGGAGTATCCTGAAAGCGGCGCTTGATAGGACCGGGGTCCAAGTACCTGGCGTCTCATCTGAGTCGTCGGAGGCCAGACGATCCAAGGTTGTGCGGGTCGTGGGATGGTTCGAGCACTGGTTGGGGGCGGAAAGAAAACAGCGGCGCGATGGAGTGAGCTTGAATTGGGGGGTTGGAAGTCTCTGGTACAGGTTCCGTGGGTACCAGGAGGGGAGGGGGGTGGGGGGTCAGTACCCGCAAGAATAGGCACATGCGGGTTGCCGGCAGCTCGCGTAGCATGCGAGTCAAGCAGCGGCCCTTGTCGGGGGACCGGTGGTTCGGCCCGTTCAAGTGAAGACGTCCGGTAGTCAAGGGGGGCACTCAAGGGCCGGGCGATACGTTGCCCGAGAGCTGGATGCATTCCAGTCCGGTGTGATGAGAACAATAGCAGCCGACCATGGTGGAGGTGATGATGATTTGCTGTTTGTAAGCTAATCAATGCCTGGTATGTAGTGGTAATTGTTTTTGATATATGTGGACAGTGCATCATGGGGAAAAACCCAGACGACATGAATGCCATTGTTAGCATAAATTGACGATTTTAATTTTGTCATGGGTGGAGCAAAGGTTCCTTGGTTGATAGACAGGAAAATACGGAAATTGAGTTTATCTTTTGTCCAGTTTGTTTTAATTTTATTATTGTTTTGAACTTTTGTGGCGTTCGAGGTAGATCAGGGTTGGCAGAACCTGGGCATAGACGATTCAATTTTGCCTTTGTTTCTATTGATTGATTTAGAAAACAATCAAAAATAACACAAAAAATCATTCCAAATATATCCTTTCATGTTGTTGATACTGGTAGGAGACAAAAGTATACATAAATATGCCCTAAATAGGAAAATTGATATTTGGGGGTTATGAGTATTTTGGGCTTTTGCTAAAAACATTCTGAACGCTTACTTAGGGTTTTTGCCGCATGGAACAATCATCATATCGACAGTGAAATATTCAAAAACACCTTTGGTTTCTCGATTTTTTTTGGGGTGGGTGGTGGGTTAGATTACAATGTCAGTCTCGTCTTCGATATTTTTCCCCCGCCACTCATTCCACCAAGAGCTCGGTATCCTCTGAACGGGACGTGGTATCATGCTATTGGGCTGGGGGGTAATAGAAGAGATTTCGGGGGTAAATGGTAAGAGAAAACTCGTAAGTCAGGCCAAATTCATGATCTATGGGGGGTTTAAGTGACACAATTACACCGGGATCTGTATTGATTGTTCTTATTGTCCATGTATGGAACAACTCCAAAAAAAAAGAAGTAATTTTAACAGAAATTCATGGACTAGACTTTGCAATGGATAGTGTCTTGAACAACATATTAAGGTCATAGTTTTAATTCAAAGTTGTGGTAGGAACGGCGGTTGGAATTTTTTAACACAGTTTTGTTGGTCAATTTGTTCTCAAAACTACCAAATTGAGTCATACGAGGTTTTTTTAATGTTTGTGCAGTTCAACGCGAACAGATATTGCTCGTACACACAGACTATCTTCTGTGAGAATTCTGGATTTGCCCCCATGGAGAGCCGTGTGGCCTGGTTGGCAAACACAGGAACCCACGCCTTTGTATGTTTTACGCGAGGAGAGGTTGGGGTGGGGGTAGGGGCTTTGAGGAAAATCTAGTCTGTCAATGTTGTGGGTTCTCTAGTTACCAGGTTCGCGGGATGGGTTCTGCCTTCTCTTAAGACCGTGACTTTTAAGACTGCAGTGGTATTTGGTTTTAAATAACGTGCTGTAAAAGGCTGCGCATGTGAGAGAAGTATGGGAGAGGGGTGTCAAGGACTATCGTTAAGTCCCCATCTGAAGGACTTGACGTTCAGTTTTTCGATTTTCCCTGTCAAACTTGAGAAATAAAGAGCGAGGCCGGGATTCCGTAACCCGTGTCACTTCCGGCAAATTGAAATTGGCAGACGAACAGTCGTTAAGCCACTCCTTGGGCCTGCCTGTGGTTCCTGTGTTGTGTCCTGTTTCTTGTTGAAAGATAACAGGCCTCGTTTCTCTGATTGGTATCAAGGTGCTGAAAAAATTCCACTTCCTCATATGTCATAGCACGTAGTTGTATTTCACCTGCTAATTATTAGAACATATGTTGTTGGCTTTCTTATAACTCGAATTCAAGAAAGTCGTTCTGGCCATGTATGGTCCGTAATTAATAGATAGCTGTCAGTTTTGATGCATTTGTGTTGGCTTGCGAGGGGATTATAATATTGGCGCACGAGACCTTGACACGCTGTGGGTCCACTTGCTAATGACTCGCGTTCGCTGCACTTAGGACCATTATTGTTTGCACGTCTGTACGTTTGCTTTAGTGTATAGTGGTTTGTTGTGTGGGAACTCAATCGGTGTAGATTTTTCTATATAAGTATAAAAAAAAGTCTGATCTACGCACGTGGGATTCCCCGCACTGCCGTGGTCTAAGACCTGGAAGTAAAAACCTGTAATCTTCTTTTCAGTTTGCTTCTTTTGTTTTATTTAGTGTGTTGTTTGTGTTGTTATGGCTGGAGTGATTTGTGAGTTTTTTTTAATAATTCAAAATCGTTGCGATGCGGAATGTGTAATCACTCCTGCGCACTTTACTTGCCTTTCTTGTGAATAGAAACAAGCTTGCAAATGTAATTTTCCACCCTCTTTATTGGTATCAGTACTAATAATTCCACTTCATCATATGTGCAGTTGGGGCGTAGTTGTACACTGCTAAATAAGAACAGATTTTGTTGGCTTTCTTAAACGTGGTGATAGCTGAGAAAAATATTCCCCATAGTAAAACTCGTTTTATAATGTTGGTGTTTTTGTTTGTTTTTTTGGGAATGATGGAAGAAATTTGGTGTGTTGTTTAACAGTCCTCAGCGGTCTGTACAGACACATGTGGGAAATTGGTGATATATAAAGATGGTGGGGAGCGATTCCCGAGTACAAGTGTTGGGTCCCTGGAGGCCAGTGCAACAGCAGTAAAGTCCCGAATTTATAGCGATGCAGACATTGATAATAAGTACAGCATGAAAATTTGTTGGTTTGGCACATGGTTGTTTTTAATTTTTTATATCTTAGGAGCATATGCGGCTGGTTTGAAGTGTTGTACGAGCTGTCGTTTTTTTTCATAGTTGCTACTCTTAGACCCCTTCAAGACGTGATTTAAGGAAACATGTTCACTTCGAATACAGATTCGGTGGTAAA
>CM065705.1:6623950-6651895 GCA_017654935.2 Phymorhynchus buccinoides | reverse complement strand
TACACAATTTTCATGTGGTTGAACTAACAAAAAAATTTTCGCCCAATATTTTTTGGGACAATATTCATTTTGTATGATGATTGGTTCAGTAGCTCAGGCTGTGACAATGCAACATACAGTATTAAAAAAATCGCTTAAGTTCAAAATTGAAGGACTGAAATTTATTTTGAGATAGCTGCTATTTGACGTTAAAAACACTTTTAACTTGGAATTATTATACTGGAACCCAAAAGTTATGAGTGTTTTGAGTTATCAGTTATCCACTGTATTCTGTAACGTAGTGCAACAGATACATGGATTACAACATATCCAGACGGACGGACAAGAATGCCCAGACTTTGTTTCCGTTACTCCTTGTTCACATCGAAACTGGAGCTTAAAAATAATTATATAGAAAAAAAAGGATCTTACAAAGACAGGTCTCATCAAAATATTTCTAACTAAGGTAACCACAAAACCTGTTGTTTATGGCGAATGTATACTGGAGAGACTGATTGAAAGATCCCAACTTGTGCTGGGTGATGATGTAAGAAACCCTCACCAAATTTAGCCTTGCCCACTTTTAACTCTACTGGACCTAGTAACAACCAATGTGACGTGCGTTAATAATGAACAACGACATAGGACAGATCATTAACAATATGCATGCGCGCACCACACACATTCTCTCTCTCTCTCCTCTCTCTCTCTCTCTCTCTCTCTCTCTCTTTGTGATGAATAGGCAAAACGCACGACTAATTAAGGAACACATTAATGCTTCTGTTTATTCCCCCCCCCCCTACAGTTGTTTTTGGTGCAAAATCTCTCTCTCTCTCTCGGGGGGGGTCTGACACAAGCTGCATTATGGACTAAAAGTAAAAGTCAAACAAAAATGCTGGGCTTCTGCGGCGAAACAATAAGGAAGGTGAGGAGAGGAATACCTTCTATTCTTCTTCGCCTTAGGCAGCCAACTTCCCGTTGAAGATTCTGATGCACTTAGGGTGTATACGAAAAAGAAAGAAAATAAGTTCCCTAAGCAAAGGATAACGTAGAAAGTGAAGCTAGGTTCCTGCGTGCCAACAATAAGGAAGGGAGGAGAGGACATACCTTCTTCTTCTTCGTCGCCTTAGGCAGCCAATTCACGTGACAGATTCTGCTGCACTTTAGGGTGTAGTACGAAAAAGAAAGAAAATAAGTTCAAGCAAGGTATACTTTAGAAAGTGAATCGACCCATGTCAGACCCTGCTAGAATATGTCAGTGGTCCGTCGGGGAAGTGCCCCACACTCGAGGAACGTGGACAAAATCGAAGCAGCACAGAGAAGGAGCGGCTCGCTTCATGCTCAGCACGTACCACAACACCTCCAGAGTAACTGACATCATAGTGATGGCACAGCTAGGGTGGCCCACACTGAGCACCGCAGGAAGAACGCCAGCCTAGCAATGATGTCAGGTCAGGTAGCTAGGACATTAGGCCTCGCGGCATCTTCACTGTCTGTCTTTTTGTGTGAAACATTGCACAGCTGAGAGTTTTTTGGTCAGCAATCTGCTTCAGTCATGGCGCATATTATAGTTTTGATTTATGTGGTGTAGGCTACTATCCACAGTGGTTTTTGAATTGTGTTAGAATCTGTGCTGTTAATATGTGCAGGAAATTCCCAAACTTGTTAATCTGTTAGAACAGAATTTTTCTAATAAGTAGTTCGGCTATATGGGTTAGTATTTTTAAGATCACTGTACGGGTTCTTGAGTCAGTTGTAAGCTGAGAACAAGAGTATTATGTCACTAAAAAAAAGTGTATGTATTTAATAATCAGATTCCCCACGAATTCTTCTATATTTCGATATTGTAATTTCAATCCTATCTGTGTTCGTAATCAAAAATGACGAACACCTTTAACAATTTGCAGATCCTAAAGCCATGTTCAAGCCCGGCAACCATCAGACTAAATCACACGATCAAAATATTACTTGTCAATTAAAATGAAGATCAGTGGGTGTGGTGGCCGTAAAAAGTAAACATGCACTAAAAGATCACAGTTCCAAAGTTAACAACGTAAGTTAACTGGATAACTGGACAGTGAAGAGCCGCGATGCCTAATGTCTCTAATACCTGACCTGAATGATTATCAGATTCACGTACATACTAACGCAACACGCAAAACAGCAAGCACCCTCGCTACCACAACACCACACACCACACACACACACCACACACACACAAACACACACAAACACCTCTCCCTCACATACATAGAGCAGACAGACCCGAACAAACAAGCGACACAGACGAGGGAGAGGGAGAGATGAGGCAGAAATCAATCAATCAATCAATAACTGTAATGATCCCTGGGGAAATTAAAAGCACAACATTTCCACAGGCTCGATAAACAAAACAGTATAAAACATACATATATATAACTCAAACATCAAAAATAGCAAAAACATTTAACATCGTCCAAGAATAAAAATGTAGACATGATTAATTAATATAAAATATTAGGACAGAGGAAAAACAGTAAATCCATTAAACATCGTCCAATAAAATAAAATGTAAATATAATTAAATTTACAGATCAGATATTAAGATCACACATTACAAAAGATAAGATGTTAAGAAGCAGTATGCATAAATCGAACAGCAAAAAGAAGGTTATATAAGCAAACAAGATCACTCAGTGTCAAGATAATTAAAGGAAAATGTATGATTAAAACATTATCCTGTCTCCCTGCCCTGCCTCCCCCCTTACCAAGAGAGGAAAGAGAGAGAGAGAGAGAGAGAGAGAGAGAAGAGAGAGAGAGAGAGATGAGAGAGAGAGAGAGAGAGAGAGTGTGTGGTGTGTGTGGGTGTGTTTGTAGAGACGAGAGGAGAGAGAGATAGAGAGAGAGAGAGAGAGGATGAGAGAGAGAGGAGAGAGAGAGACGAGAGAGAGAGAGCACAAAACACACATAGGCATAATAATCCTCATTACGTAAATGTAAACATGCACACAAGAAACGCAGACACATAAAAACATTCACACAATATCCACACTCTCGCGCATGAGCTGCCTGAAGTCGGACTATGGCCGCCCATCAGTGTGGCGGGCCTTTAAAATCAGCAAGCTAGTGTTTCTTACTTGATTTTTCTACTGATCTAAGCCAAAACTGATAGTTTGTATGTGCATTCACTTTCTCTTCCTTCTATCTTTCTGATTATTTGTCTATGGTCACCCCCTGTGTACAATTATTTCTATATAAAGAAGTGGTCACCACGTGACCACAGAACAAGAAGAACAGCAACGAAAATAAAACCGTTAATTGTGGACGTACTTAATGAACCTTATTGAACCGTTAGTTGGGTTTTACAAACTGGAATCCTCCAAGCTTAGCCATCAGTTGGAGGGGACTACACTCACCCTCCAAAAGAGAAATGTCTCTTTTTATAAAAAAGACGGAACATTTCTTAAATGCCTTTAACATCTTGAGAAAAAAATAAAGGAATTACAATCTGAATAAAACAACAACACACGTTGTAACATCACAACAAAAACAAAAATGAAACACTACAATGTTACGTTACACAACCTCACGACGGACTAAAACGAAATATAAATACTTCCACACGTTAATTCAAGTGTATACCCTCTATTCCGCTCCTGCGGTCCTCCAAAAAAAAAAACGATATCTGCAGATATATCGCATAGCGTCCACAGCGTGGACAGGGACACACGGAAATAGTTTCCTTTTCCTGCGGAGAAGATATCCATATCTATCCTCATTTGCTACCAACTCTGTAGGGTGGTACAGTTCGCCTCAAAACGATGAACAAGATTCATCAGATGCTACAGGTTTTTGAGTCTCCTTGACCGTCTCTAATGGTGGCTGAGAACTTTCTTCCCTTTCCACTTGCCTCATCGTTCAGGTGAATGCTATCTGTTTCTGACCCCTCTTCTTTAAAACCTATGGCTGTTCATCAACTTGACCTTCTTCTGAACTTTCTTCAGATATATCTTCTTCCTCTCCTTCACTTAACATTCTATCTTCATCTTCATGAACATCCATGTTTTCTCTTTGAGGTTCTGCATCCCCTTGAGCTAAGTGTTGTTGACTTTCTTCCCCACCATCACCAAAAATTGGTTCTTGCTCCCTTCTTCCTGGAACAAAGTATGGGGCATCTGGTCGCAGTTCCTGCGTAGAAGGAAAGTTTACTTTCACTTCTACAGTGTCTACCCAATCCTCTTGATACGCAGGACTACTTTCCTCCCTCTCTGGAACATTCTGTCTTTTTGCTATCCGCTTTGGTTCTGTCTTCTCTTCTTCAAACTCTTCACCTAGCATACCTATTGGCAGCAATACATTCCTATGCAAAGTCCGTACAGGCCCTGAACTTCTTTCTGGCTTTACAGTGTACACTGGTAGTCCATGTGACTTGGAAACTACCGTGTATACGTCCTTCTCCCACCTGTCGCAGACTTTTGAGTGCAGCCTTGGTCCCAATCTTCTTACAAGGACTCTGTCCCCAGGTTCCAAATCTGCGGCATGTGCTCTGACATCATACCTTGCTTTGTTTTGTTGAGCCGTCTTTTTCATTTGGTCTTGCACACGTTGGTATTAAGCTTCTCCTAAGGTTCGCTTCAGTTCTCTTACATACTGTGGTTGGTTGTTTTTACGGTCCTCACGCTCTGGAACAATATGGACGTAATAAAACCTAAGTTTCTTGGCAATCTGTCCCTCTAATTCGAAGAAAAGTTCAGAAAATCTGATTCGCTTTACTCAGCCTGGATGGCCTAATTGTACGCATGATTCAACTGGTTGCATATATTTTTGTTTTATACCTGGTTGGTGTTCAGCCCCCCCGGTGCGTAGCATGGCGAGAAGGAAAACGATGGGAAAGCCGAACGATCGAATAATTAATACGCGACGTTTTAAACTTTTTGAGTTTTTTATTTTTTTTTTTTATGTTTTTTTTTTGTTTAAACTGAACTTCCTCCACATCCATATCATTAATGCTATTACAACTGTGGGCAGGTTGCCTGGAAAACCATTTGCCATAAAGCTTTTTTGCCATAAAGCCGATGCAGGTTTTTTAACTGAGGCTGACGTGCTGGTGGTCACCGCTATAGCTATCTGTATTAATTTTTTTAATGACATCGGGAATTTACTGGTTTCGTTACTTTGAGCTCCGGGCATTGAAAATCCATAGATAATAGTTCCCACGGGTATGTTGTATTTACAAAATGCATGTCCCATATGTGTCTATGACCGAGACGACGTTAAACACCATTTTTCCTTCCTCTATTCATTATGTCCATATGTGCCTCCTTCCCAGGTCGAGAAGGACGTAAATAAAAAGTTTTTTAAAATAAAAAAAAAAAATTAAAAGTAAAAAAAATTTAAAATTCACCACAATACCCACAAAACCTCTAATTTCATCGAGAGATGGGTAAAAAAAAATAGTTGTGCAATTTGTACTTGCATGGCGGTTGGTTGGTAACCAATGGTTTGTTACCTTGTTTGAGGTGTAGGTGGTGCTGGTGGTCTACCCATAATGCGAATGAGTGTTTTAACGAGGCGGTTGAGTTACCGCTTACCCCTATCTGTATTCGTTAAAAAAAAATCGGGCACTTTAATGGAGTTGCACTGCCTCCGGGACTTGCCTCCAGTATTGTTCCCACCATGTTTTTGTATCACAGCATCAATTATCCCATATGTGTTCCAGAACATCATCGGAGGACGTTTTTTTTTTTTTTTTTTAATTTTTGTTTTTTTTTTTTTTTTTTTTTTTTTTTTTTTTTTCTTTTCCCATTTTATTTTTAATTTTTTTTTTTGTGTTTTATTAAAACACCCCAATTTTTAGGTTTTTTTCATTCATTGTTATTCCTTACTCCCTAATCATTTTAGGTCGAAATTGCATGCAAACATTTTATACTTGTAGCTGGTTGGTTGCCATTATTTTTCCCCCCCCGTCTTCACTTGGTTTAGCCTTACTTAACATATAAGTGCCTTGCTTTTTTTTGGTTGCCAGATAGCCAATATCCCCATTTTTTTGTTCTTGTGGGAGGCGAGACAGTGATTTTTTATGTTTGTTTTTTGTTTTTTTTTTTTTTGTTTTTTCTAGATCATATTTTGACAGTTGTGCCATATATTTGGTTTTATGTTTTGTTATCAAGTTTTGCCGTCTTTAAGACGTAGCACAAAGGATTGTTATCTGTATATACAATAACTTTACAACCTAGCACATAGTCATGGAACTTTTCAAGTGCCCACTTGAGGGCTAAGAATTCTCGCTTATGTGCGGGGTAATTTGACTCTGTCTTGTTTAAGCCCCTACTCGCATAGGCAATGACTTTCTGCTGCTCATTCTGGTATTGGTAAAGAACAGCTCCTAGTCCAAAACCACTTGCATCACAATTCAAACTGAAAGTCTTTGACTTGTCTACTATCCCCATAACCGGCTCCGAAGACAAGATTTCAAGTAATTTCTCAAAAGCATCTTGGTGCTCACTTCCCCACAGATGTGATATGTCTGATGACAAATTCAGTGTTGGTTGGTCTCCCTTCATCTTTTTCTTCTTTTTCTTGGATGGTACATAACCAGCTGTCAAGTTGAACAGTGGTCGAGCAATCTGAGCAAATTGAGGCACAAAACGTCAGTAAAAACCTGCGAATCCAAGGTATGACTTGACGTCTCTGACCGTCTTTGGCACAGGCCATTCTCGCAAAGCTTTTACCTTGTCTGGATCTGGTTTGACACCATCTTTTGAGATAACAAAACCCAAATGCCTCACCTCAGATGTTCCAAAAATGCATTTTTCTGGATCAAGTTTAAGTTTGAAACACCTTAACCCACTGAGGGCTGATATGGTCCGTTCTTCAAGTTCCTCAAGAGTTTTGCCATGAACTAAGATATCGTCAAGGAAGACGATCAGATCCACTAAGTTCATGTCAGCAAATACTCTTTCCATAAGCCTTTGGAAACAACTGCCTGAATTCTTTAATCCCATGGGCATGCGCAGCCACTGGTAAGTCCCAATCGGTGTTGTAAATGCTGAGACGCGTTGTGCATGCTCTGTCAACGGAACCTGATAATAGGCCTTTGACAAGTCCATCGTCGAGAAATATTGTGCCCCATTCAACGTCAAAAACAAATCCTCAACCTTAGGTATTGCATAGTTGTCTTTAACTATGCGGCTGTTCACTTGTCGATAATCGACACACATCCTTAATGCACCTGACTTCTTCCTGACAACAACAATAGGAGAACTAAAGTCACTTACAGAAGGTACAATAATATTTGCATCTAGCAAACCTTGGATGTGCTGTCTCACTTCCTCCAATTCTCCCGGTTGTGTAACGTAAACATTTGTAGTGTTTAATTTTTGTTTTTGTTGGTGATGTTAAAAACTTTGTGTTGTTGTTTTATTCAGATTGTAATTCCTTTATTTTTTTCTCAAGATGTTAAAGGCATTTGAAGAAATGTTCCGTCTTTTATAAAAATAGGAACATTCTCATTTTGGAGGGGTGAGTGTAACCTCCTCCAACTGATGGCTAAGCTTAGGAGGATTTACATACCAGAAAGAGAGAATGAATAAGGAGCACATGGGAAATAACTCTTTTTTACTAACACTAGTAACAGACAGTTGATTTACTTCCCTTGGATTGCTTTAGGAAGTAATTGTAAATGGAAGTAAATTATATTAAAGAAAACAAGTACATAGTAATTATTAGTTCTACTATACTGGTCTCCAAAAGTTAAGGGCCGGCTTCTGTTTTCAGTAGCTTGATATCTATTTATTGTACACTAAGACAACAATGAAGAAAATGGCAAAACTTAGGCTACTCAATAACTTTCCTTCCTGTTGCACGTGCCTGAACCAGTTTTGCAGACATTGCAGTACAGTAACAGCGTTTTCAGGTACGCTTAAAATGTGGCAAATTCACGAGAATTTCAGAATTTCACGAAAGTTTGGTCTCTTTTCGCTGAAGAATCAGGGCTGATGCAAGTGTTTCTTGCCTATTGCACGTGCAAGGCATGACTGTAGTGAACACTGCTGAGCAAAAGTTAGACACGAATGTGTATTTAAAGGCGGCAACCAGAACTCTCAATAAGCATTCCTCCAAGACAGAAGAGAGAAGATCGTTCTTCCGGCCATTAAATTTTGGAGACCAGTATATATATTTAAGATTTTATGCAAATTTATTTTAAAATAATAAAGTAAAATGTTATTATTGTTACAAATTCTTATTTTAACTACTCCGCATTTTAACTTCCTGTTTCAATAGGACTTCCTATTCCTTTACAACTTTTCTGTCAGTGTATCACCAGACTTGAAAGGGTGAAGACCTAGATTAGAAGTCTCTCATTGAAAAGAAAGAAGATCTAGAGTGTGCCTGGACAAGGTATAGTAATTATTGTCATTTTAGTCTTTGGTGTTTCAGGGGAATAGAAATGTAATACTAATACAGCTGTAGAGTAATATTGTAAAATAAATTATAGTGAAGACTGGATTAAAAGGCCAGGTTGTAGTTCATGTGAACATGTGCTTTTCGACAAAGAAGCACATGGTTTCTTTCTTTGAGCTGTTAGTTGTTTCTACAACCTTTCTAGTGAATTGCTTAGCAATAATAGGTTTTGTGACCAACTGTTACAGACCAAGTGTATTTATAGTGTAAAACAATAATCATTACAATGTGTAATGATGGTAGAATTATTTGTGGGTGAAATTTTGTAAAACACTGTCACTAAAGTGTGACAGTAGTTCATTGTTGAGAGCCACATGGTTGATACCATGAGGCAAGGTGAAAGGGGAGAGAAAGAGCTGTGTCAGTAGTTCATTGTTGAGAGCCACATGGTTGATACCTTGAGGCAAGGTGAAAGGGGAGAGAAAGAGCTGTGTCAGTAGTTCATTGTTGAGAGCCACATGGCTGATACCATGAGGCAAGGTGAAAAGGGAGAGAAAGAGCTGTGTCAGTAGTTCATTGTTGAGAGCCACATGGTGGATACCATGAGTCAAGGTGAAAGGGGAGACAAAGAGCTGTGCCAGTGGTTCATTGTTGAGAGCCACATGGGGGATGCCATGGGGCAAGGAGAAAGGGGAGACAAAGAGCTGTGGTAAGCTGTAATTTGACTGATCCAAGGAACATCAGTGAGTTTAGGGATTTGGTTGTATTATTTGGATGTTATTTTGGTATTCATGAATGAATGTTCTTGTGTTTTATTTGTGTGCGTTAAGGTAAAATGAACTGACTGGTAAAAGGTATTTTTGGATAAACTATTGGAAAGTTCTGGATGGAAATGTTCTCTTTTAGAAACGGTATAAAGAGAACATTGCAACTAGCCATGTGGTGTAGATCATGTAATTAGAATGTCAAATTAATATGTTTCTACCAGGGGAAGGCTAGTTGTTGAGGATGGATAGGATTATTCATCCATGGAAAGTAGTATAGCCTAGCTGGGTGTTCCAGGTGGTCACCTCAATATGAGTTAGACATAACTTGACTTTTCCATGATATTTGGGTTTTGGTTTTGAATAGCTGTGGCATCAGCTCGGGGTAAATGGATTATTGGAAACCAATAATATTTTGAGGGAACTCGGTTTGAGTTATCCAAGTGCATACCACTACCAGTCAGAGTATTCTGTGTGTAACAAGTGTAACAATTTTGTGCTGTAGTTGCTTATAGTTATAATGGATTAATGGGAGTATGACTTTTTAAGCATGTTTTATATTTGTGTTGTGTGAAAATAATGTACCGGTAAGTTTACATTCAGTTATTTTCAGGTCGGTTAGTAACAATTGCTTTGTTTGATTTGATGTTATCTTATTAGTTGAAACCTGATGGTGAAATCAAAGTAAAACATGATCGCATTGTTATAATGTTATTTTTAGTCATTTTAGGTTTTAGTTGATAAATATTAATGCATAATATTGTTTATCTTTCAGGAGCGCATATTTTTCTTTCCTTTCTTTGCCTATTTCTAATTTTGAACCCAATTCGCCTCTCAGTGATTCTTCTTATTTCTTTTGTTATATTAATCTTGTTTGAATTTGACACTGACGGTATCATTTAGCAAATTAGTGTAATTGGATAACATTTCTTTGGGCTGGGATTTTCCGGATTATTCATTTGTTTGTTTATCTTTTAAGTTGTTTTTCTTTTAATAAATCAGTGAACTCATACCGAATCTCGGTGTTTTTGTGTCTCTGGAAGACTTTCTGAAAGATTGACTCTGACGCTCTAGTTTTGTAGCTCAACCCGAACCCGAGTCCCGCTCCTGTAATTTGGTAATTTGGGGTTTTACGAGGAGTGGGTTACACAACCTAGGAAGTGACCCTCGTTGACATTACGCAACTACAACCCCATCCCTCTTGCTATCGACATGCATATATGCGTGTGTGTGTGTGTGTGTGTGTGTGTGTGTGTGTGTGTGCGTGTGCGTGTGTGCGTGCGTGCGCGTGCGTTGCGTGTGTGTGCGTGTGCGTGTGTTTGTGTGAGTGTGTGTCTGCATGCACACATGCAGATGTATTTATGCGTTTACGCATGTGCATACGCATGCGTATACGCATACGTATATGTGTGAATGTTTGCACAGGTATACGTGTGTTTGTATGTACGCGCGTTTATGTGTTTGTAAGTGTATGTATGTGCACACACTAGTGTTGGCTTGCGTGTATGTATGTGCTTGTGCGTGTGTATGCGTGTGTATGTAAGTGTGTATGTATGTATGTATGTGTGTGTGTGTGTGTGTGGTGTGTGTGTGTGTGTGTTGTGTATGTGTGCGTGCGTGTGTGTGTGTGTGTGTGTGTGTGTATGTGTGTGTGTGTGGTGTGTGTGTGTGTGTGTGTGTGGATACAGAGAGGGAGAGAGAAAGAGTGTGAAGACCTTGGCAAGTATTTGAGGATATTTTGTATTGACGACTTGTAGCCATGAAACTCAGCCTGTGGTCGCCTTACCTCAGCAGCAAACTATGAACTGTTTTAAAGCGTACAGAACGGTGTTTTTGTTGTTGTCCCCCCCCCCCCCCCCCCCCCCCCCCCCCCCCCCCACCACACACACACACATTAGAATAACTGTTTTTCACGTGCAGAACTGAACTCGAGTTGAGATTCATGAGCTTGTCATTTCGCCCTCTAACTTACAGGCTCAGCCCAAACTATGATAGGCTAACCAGTCTTGAAAACCCCCACCTAGGTTGAAACATCGACATTTGTTACAAGCTTTCTGTTTTGATTTTTCTCCTTCCTCAAGTCAGTACAATTTATTTATCCAGTGAACTATCCTTTCTTCATCTGCTTCTTCTCAACTGTGTCCCCTCCCGTCCCTCTTTCTTCTTACCCATTTAGTAGTAGTAGTAGTTAGGGACAGAACAAGCCGTGAGGCTTTTTAGGAGTCCCATCGTTTTAAACTTTGGCAGGTATTATGTAGGTCACGGTTTATACGGCTAAAAAAACTTCCTATGAAATAAATTAATCAAAGCTTCTAAATATACTAATAATCCAAATGTATCCATCTACCAATCCATTTATCTTTGTATGTCGATCTATCTGTCCCCCCCTTCACATTTTCCCTCTTCACCTTGCTGTCCCCCTGTCTGGTCCTTTCTGTGCCTCCTTCTCCACCTTCCCCCTCTTTTATATCGTATTTGTTTATTTACAGATTTGTTAACTTAATGATTTATCTATTTTGCTTCGTAATATTGAAGATTAACATATAATTCTCTACTTAACCCTTTCACCGCCAGCCATATTTCAGCCAAAAATTTCCATTAAATTTACCTGGGTAGAGAACAAAATCCATCTGCAGTATTGTGGATTCTTCTGTGACATATATAAACTAAGGTCTATCCTTTACTTCCCAAAACTAAGACAATAGGGTCTTTGGATAATAGACCCCAATTTGATGCCTTTTAGTGACATAGGCGTTAAATCACTGTGGTGCTAAAATGCAACTTTGGCGGTGAAAGGGTTAAACTTTAAGCTGAATGCGAGTGTGTTTCTGGTTGTCTTCATAAAGATTATTAAATCGAAATGTCGACACTTGTTACAAGCTTTCTGTTTTGATTGTTCTCCTTCATCAGCCCATACTTAATGGAAGAAGGGCAGACTGCAATGTCATTGATTTAACTTCTATCAAGACAAATTCCAGCGAAGCTCTCCAGATAAGAATAGCAATAGCTTGACCCCCTGCTTTTCTGGATGTTATCAGTAGCCACGTGAACTATACTGAAAATGGCACTCACGCGCATCATTCATATAGTAAAAAGGCAAGGTTGTAGTAGTAGTAGTAGTAGTAGTAGTAGTAGTACTAGTAGTAGTAGTAGAGGGACTGGCTTCTGCCTAAGCCTCGCGGCTTATAATATGTCCCATCCAGAATATTTTCTCTAATAAGGTTGCATTTGCATGCGAAAAACAATCAAACTATGATTGCAATTTCAATCATCATAATCACAAAACATTTCACTAAAATTTTCATTTTTGTCAAGTAGATTTTTGAAGGCGTTAGTAGATGGTGCATTTTTTAGTTCAGGTGGCAGTGAGTTCCAGGAGTTAGCAACTCTGTTACTAAAACAATGCTTTCGTTTGTTAGTATTAAACCGTTGAACTTGTACTTTCCCCTCTTGGTTTCTAGTTGTGTCAGACAAGGATGGTGAGAAGAGAGATTCAAAACTGATATCAACTAAGTTGTGAAAAATGTGTGTGTGTGTGTGTGTGTGTGTGTGTGTGTGTGTGTGTGTGTGTGTGAAACACAAAACGGGCCTTATAACTCCGCCATTTTTCGACCGAATCGCTTCAAATTTGCTATGAGCCCTAACGGGGCGATGGCAACGGCAACCGAGGCGGCCGTGTCATTTGCGCGGTTTGGCAAATGCACGAAACACGTATCCGCCGGCCTCTCGGCGCCCGTATCTCCGGTATTTCTGGGCGGATTGCCTTAGAATTTGGCAGGTAGATGCCCGGGGACGGTGACTATCTGTGTACCAAATTGGAAGCGAATCAATGCGCGCGATAAGTGCCACTTTACCTTTTCACAAACCGCGGTGTAACCAGACTGGACATTGACTCATAATTTGGAACGTGCATGCACAGGGACAGTGTCTATCTTGGTGGGAAATTTCTACCTCCCTTATAAGACCTTCAAAAATCATCCAAAATGAGGTCTTAGAAGGGAGGTAATTTTAATACTTGCAAAGAAGGGCGATGTCTCGGAGAAGTAGGTCTTATATGGGAGGGAGTCTTATAAGGGAGGTTCCACTGTAGATGGTAGGTTGATGATGTTGTCTGGCAGTGGCAACATCCCCACAATTTTCACATTAATGAAAAGAAGAAGCAACATTTTGTCTCGATTGAGAAAGGGGGAGTACAGGGCTGCTGCGGTTAGTTAGTGTATTTTACGGATTACAACCCTCCAAAAAACATTAAAAATAAAAAAAATAATTTTTACACAAAATTTATATTTTGTTATGTTTTCTTACTAATTTTTGAATCATTATAAAGCTCGGGGGTCTTGGTCTGGGGAAAAAGTATCGCCTTACAGTACTTATACCGTACTACATATGGGCAGTTTAGGGGCAGTTTCATGAAACTGAAAGAACATTTTGATTGGAGATTGAAAGCTGTGAACACGAAGGGGAAGGGGGGAGGTAGTTAAACTGTACCTTTGGCCATTTATGCGTATAAATCATGTGCACAGCACTTTCAGCTTTCATGATATATAGTTACAGTGGGTTCCTGCCAACCCAAAAACGCTAATATTATTGTTTGTTTGTTCTGTTTCAGGACCACGGTAACGGATCTCTGGATGGGTCTTCATGTTCTTCTTCTTTCTGCTCCCAGCCAACAGAATGGAGGAATGGGGCTGCAACAGTATTGGGAAACTCCAGTCTTCGAACCTCAAACCCCAGCCTCAAAGACTTTCTCAACTGGTTCCCGGAGCAAATGGATATGCCCACCTGTTCAAATCTTTTCAGAGAAGGCATTCAAAAATGTCTGGACTTTGGCTGCGCTGATTGCTACGTGGCCATGTGTAAGAAAACATACAAGTCTTCTGGTATATGCTGGAAAGACTTGGAATTTGCATACGGCGGCTGTGCGACGTCCCAAAGGCCACATTTCATCACTGTAGTTTGTCGTGAAAAAATCGAAAAAGAAAAAATGGGTAAGTACCATAAGTACCATAAGTACGCGGAACTTCGGCTTCTGGTGAGTGTGATTTTCAAGGCCAAAAATTGGACGGTAATGTCAGCTGTTTTTGAAGTGAACATCAAAGAGCTTTGTTGTGTACTCCAATATGAACACGTTTTGGAGTGTATGGTCCAGGGATTGTTGGACAAACTGAGCTGGCAGAGTATTGTCTTGGTCATAGAGTTGTGGGCCCAAAACAGAAAGAGCAAACTGGTATGTTTGGCTAAGGATGTGCAGCTCAGGCTGAAAGGACAGTCATGGTCATCCAGTGTGGTGTCCAGGGCAAAGCAGTGCTGTGTGGACAACGGTCATGCCAACCTGGCCTTTGTCCTGGCTCTGGCCTTCATGGATTGGGACTTGGTTGAAACGGTCACCTCAATGCCTTCTCTGGACCTTCACTACAGCACTCTGCTGGAAGCGGTACAGATGGTTACTGAGCCAAAGGGACGAGGCTCTTGCTCTGCAGCGGCCGCCATCCTTGCAGTTTGCCCTGTCACCGAAGAAGTCATCAATACGCATCATTTTGATAAACTGTGGAATAAAAGGGATCTGAGCCGTGCATGTGAGAACCGGGGTCTCTGGGACTATGCACTGTTCATCCAGCACAGGGATGTGACTTATGCCCTAAATCATTACAGGGCTTGTCAGAATCGCTTTGTGTTGGACTGGATTCTCAAAACGACTGTCCACGGGATTCCTGTGTACGGTCGTTTATCTAATGACGTTAGACAGGCAGTGGAACTTGCCCTAACTCTTTTGAAGGATTGCACAGACACTGAAACTCTGCGTGAAGTTCTGCACATGGCTGTTAGCAAATGACAAAGAGACATAGTGGAGGCTTTACTGAATCAAGTGGATCCATCGGATTATTTTCTGGATAAGAACAACAAGTCCTTGTTTTTCTCAGCTCTGTCAAACGTTCACAATTTTGAAGTTTCTCATCAGAAGTTAGAGATGGTGCGCCTACTGCTGGCCACAGGTTTGTCCCCATTTCAAAGGGACATGGATGATACACAGGAGGTCATCACCAATAACAACTTTCCAGGCAGCTGCCCGCTGAAGCGTGCCTTCTGGCAAATCTTTCCTGAGGTTGTTGACTTGACTCTGGACTGCGATTCGTACTCTCACAAAACATTGAAGGCATTTGACAATGACGCAAGGACACGGAAAATGGTAGAAGATCTCGAAGACCTGGAGACATGTCACAAACGCATTAAGGAAGTTGAAGAAGATGGATTTCCCCTTAACCACCAGGAACAGCAGGATCAGCTGAGACGGGCAGAAGAGAATGAAAAGCTGAAGAAGTGCTTTGAACGCGTTCAGGACGCTGCACGTACCCCTACCCATCTGGAACAGATGGCTCGGCTGGCGGTGTCTCGCAGCGTTGGATGTCAGCGCGGGCGTGAAGGGAGAATTGATGAGTTGTCGCTTCCTGTACCTTTGAAAGAGAAGGTAACATTCAAAGACGTTCCCCAGTTGCTGTTAACACTTCAAATGCCCACAGTGAAGAGGAGAAAGAAAACGTGTGTGATTTGAAGTCACAAATAATCATGTAATTCAGGCATCAAAGTAGTTGAGCATCCAATCCGTGGACAAACATCCGTCACCATGACTCTGAATCGATATAGTGAGATCCCTGGTCATTACAATGAGTCAGAATGACTGTTTAAAGTTGGTGCACCAGTTGTTTAAAACTTGATTAAAAAGAAGCAAAGCCTTCAAGGCTCACTCAAACAGGAACATGTGGGACAACAACAAACAAAGATTTAGGGGGGAGTCTAAAGTACAAGTTTGCCAATCGGACCCGGAACCATTGGCATGACAGACAGACACTCTACCAATGAGCTATCAAGGCTTTCAGTGTTGATGAGTTTAACTCATGTTGCTTGTTGAATATTCTCTAACCCACTAATCTAAAATGTTATCTGTTTGTTATATGTTTACAGTGTTGTTTTAAATATTTAATTATTCAAATCATTATTGTTTGAAAGCTTGCATAGACATCTATATGTGTGCAAAGTTTGAACAATGTATGCCTTCTATTTCCCCAAGAAAATGCCAACGCTAAGGTTTGAAGATTAGACCACGGACGCAACACACACACACACACACACACACACACAACCGAACAACTATCATACTATAGATTCACTTTGTGTTAACTTCATTAACATGAGTGAGCGAAAAATGATTGGAATCCTTTTCAGAATGGTCTGTCTTTGGGACAGCAATATTATGTTAAAGTAAAACTTTCTTTGAGAAGGGGGTTGTTATTTTGATTATCAATTATCTGATAATTGGTGATTTAGTTTGTTAGATTATTTATGAAAATGTTGCTATGTTTAATGATCTTGTTACCATTGTGAATAATTAGTAATCAGAGCAGAAGAATCTTTGGTGTTCCTAGCAAGATAGGTCAGTGACCTCAGGGATTTAAAAATAAAATAATGAACATGGTTTTAATTTTAGTTGGTGGTATTGAGCAGTCATCCAGTTTGAACTTATTTGAAACAAAAATGTTATTTTTTTTATTTTTATTTTTTTTATTCAATATTTTTTTTAATTCCATCTCTTCTTACATTCCACAATTCCTGCTTTCACTCAATCTTTCATCCAATCAACATATATACATATAACACAATTTGAGCAAATAAAGTAAAATAAAGATAAATAAATAAATGAATTAGTTCATCAATATCACGACAGGGCTCAAAGTTACAAACAAAAATAATAGAATTAATATCATAATTGGTTGGTCAAGCTTAATTGAGATAAGTATATAATTAAAAGCAGTATTATATAGTTAATATTATCAGTCAATGAAGAGAGGGTGGGTTGTTGTTTTTCATTACAAAACAACAATAACACTAACAACAGCACGAATAATGTCAATCACAACAATGTTAATTAAAGACCAAAACTATGAAAAACTAGAAGCAGGAACACACACACACACTCTCTCTCTCTCCTCACACAGGATCTAAATAACTACAGACTATGCAAGATCTTATCAAAGCTTGCAAATTCAACCTTCCAAATTGTGTGAAGTGATGCAATTTTAAGCAGCATATTGGAAGCAAAACATAGATTCTATAAGAAGAAACACTCAATAGTAATTAACCCCCTCACCGCCAATATCGCACCTCAGCACCACACTGATTTAACACCCATATCACAAAAAAGCCTCAAACCAGGGTCTGCCCTCCAAAGAGCATATTTTCATAATCTTGGGAAGTAAGGATAGGCCTTACTTTATGCATGCCACAGAGGAACCCCCACCATTGCAGACATTTTTTGTTTTTTGTTCCAGGTTAGTTTAATGGAAATGTTTCGCTGAAAAATGGCAGGTGGCGAAAGGGTCAAATATTGAGCCTCAATATTTAACCTCATTTTTTTTTGGGAGAAAAAAACCCGAGAAAAAAAGCCATCAAATGTAAACATGTGTATAAGCGAATAGACATTTTTTACGTTATGAATAAAATTAAAATAAAGATAGATAAATCAAGAAATAAATGTGGAATAAGGCAACGAAATTCCCTTAGGGCATGGTTTAAAAAAGACATTTTTTTAGTTTGTTTTTAAATATGGTTATGAAAGACCTATAAATTCGGTTGTGTATTTTTTAGTTTGGATTTATAAATTTAATATATAAATCTTGTTTTATCTATTGTACTTTTCATGAAAACGTCATTAAAATTTACATCATCAAGATTATGTACAATTTTATATACTTGAATTAGATCCCCTCTAAGCCTTCTTTCTTTTAAAGATGGTAATTTTAGAAAGTCTAAACGTTCCTCATAAAACATATTTTTACGTGCTTTAACTAATTTTGTGGCTCTTCTCTGAACTTTTTCAATTCCTATTGATTGTCTTTTTAGGTTAGGTTTATATATTATTAAAGAGGTCGAACTATGGCCTTGTATAATTTAACAAATATATATATCTTTATGAAGATAGTCAAAGGATCTTTTGATTAAACCCATTACTTGATTAGCTTTACTGGTTACCTTCTGTATATATGTGTATCAAATTTCAACGATGGATCAAAAGTTATTCCCAAGTCTTTCTCATTTTCACATACATTAATTTTACTTGTTGTGCCGTTCAACTTCATGTAATAATCATGTTTAGGGTTTGTCCTTCCAATGTACATTACCTTGCATTTTTGGACATTAATTAAAATATAAGTTCCATTTCTCTGACCATGCTTGTAGAGAGTGTCAATCTGATTGTAATGTTTCTTTTTTAACAGATGTATTATATCAGCAAAGATCTTACATTCACTATTTGCTTCATCGGGTAAGTCATTAATGAATAGGGTAAATCTTCTTCTTCTTAGCCATGCGTGGCCACAATCAACACTGATTATTTTGCCACGGAACCGGGGAGGTTCTATACCACTTTTGCCGGAAGAAAGGCTCAAGGCCTGAGAAGAAATAGTGTGACAGAAGAGGGGATAGATAAAAGAGAACCATAAGCCTAGCCAACTGTTGATCTGCTGGGTTGTTGGAAGGAGGGGTAGTGGGGATGGGGCGGAGGGGAGGAGGAGAAGAAAAAATGGATGGGGAGGGGAGGGGGGATGGGGAAGAGTATTTAGCTTGTTAGTTTGATGACTCCAGAGTCTGCAGCAGGAGGTTGTTCACTGAGGTGCTGCCAGACTCTGGTCACAAAGCTCTCTGGGGTTCTGGCCTCAACTGCTGCTGGTGGCAGGACGTTCTACTCCCTGATGGTACATGGGGAAAAGGAACTTTATCTGTACTGTGTGCGACACTGGGGAACAAGGAATTGTTGTGAGTGTCCTCTTCTTTGTCGCTCTGGCTGTGGTTCAAGCTTGGTTTTGTTGATGCTCACCATGTCATTCTGTATTTTATACATCATGGTGAGCCTTGCAACCTGCCGGCGTTGCTGCAGGGGACTCCAGCCCAGCCTCTGTACCATATCGGTGACGCTGGCTGTCCTCCGATATTGATTTGAGATGAATCTCGCAGCTCTTCGTTGAATCTGCTCCACTCCGTCGATGTTTTTCTGAGTGGAGGGATCCCACACTGAGCAGGCGTAGTCAAGAAGCGGCCTTACAAAGACCATATAGGCTTTTGCTCTCAGCTCAGTGGAGGCTATCTTGAGGTTTCGCCTGAGAAATCCGAGTGTCTGGCTGGCCTTTGCTGTGATGGCGCTCAGATGGGCGTCCCAGCTCCCGTTTGCCTGTAGAGTGACACCCAGGTACTTCACCGACTGCACAGTGTCCAGGGTGTGACCATGATGTTGGTAGGGGTAGTCTGCATTTGAATCATAGCTGACGAGAGAGACGGTTCACCCATCTTTGTTCCCTGTTGTTTCGAGCCACCACAAGGCAGAGCTTTTCTGGCGAGAACGACCCGATCCCTGGGATCGGTTGTTTTCCTTTTAAGAGGTGACTAGCCAGGAGAGAGAGAGAACAAGTTTTTTGAACAAGTTGAACAAGTTTTTTTTATTGCCATTAGCAATAGCCCTCTTGGCAAGGGGGGTACAAAAAAGTTTGAATCAGTTATAATAACATGGCTCCCACTCACACATGTATTCATACACAACGCACTCACACACCAGCACACACTTCCCACACATAATTAGTGCATATATACATACATAGAACTTAATTTCTTTGGCTATCAGAAACTAAATATGCAAAGTAGAAATCAAAACCAAATCCTCTTACTTAGTTGACTAAACAGTTATTGGATAATTTTTTTCCTGAAATCACTAGCTTTTGCTATATACTTAGCTAATGATATAATATTTTTTCCATCCTCTGAAGACAAAATTGCTTTAAGATCTTTCTGCAATGCAAGAGTATGTTTAAATATTACACATTCTTTTCGGATATGTGTGTACATGGGACAATCAAATTTAAAATGTATTTCATCTTCAATATTATCTCCCATGCACACATTACATGTCCCGTTCTCTGATGATTCGAACCATCTTTTGTTGGCATTTAGACCAAGAGTTCTCATTCTAAATCTACATAAATTATATCTATGCCACTTATGAGTGACCAACATAAAATACTTTTCTTCTTCAAAAATGCTTTTAAATGACAAAAACCATTCATATTTTGAATGTCCATCCATACTGGCATGCCAGTTCTGTTTATATGAACAAATCAATCGGTCTTTAAATTCAGATAAAAATTGCACAGAATTACCTGCTCCCTGACAAAGCCACACAATACCAAAACCATTTTCCATCAAAATTCTCTGCACATAAGAGGCCCAGTTGTGTTTACCTAGTTCATGCTGCAGTACTAACATTCTATAGGCCTGATTACAAAGTCTTCTTGGGGGTAAAGTTATCAATCGCAACCAATATTTAATAGATCTCACATATGCTACAATAAACATCGGATATCGCCCACATTCCCCACAGACCATTTTATTAGAAGTATGTATTGGAACATGCATGATACGTTTGATTGCATATGTGTGGACTTTCTCCATATGTATATTATTTAACAAACCCCAGACCTCTGATGCATACATCAACATTGGCTGTATCTGCGCATCAAAAAGCTTCCAAAATAATTTTATATCCATCGAAGTTAGTTTTTTCATTGTTCTAATAATATCAATTACCCCTTTCTTACCTTTCCTATACATTTCCATCCACCCTTTATTCAAGCTTAGTTTTGTAGTAAAAAAACACTCCAAGATATTTGTAACTGTTAGTAACTTTGATTTCTGAATCACCATAGAACCATCTCTCATGTCGTGCTAAATGTCCACCCTTACGAAAAACCATTACATTAGTTTTACTTAAATTAACTTTCAACTGTAACCTATCTGTCTCTCTCTTTAATGTATCCAGTTGACTTTGCAATCCAACAGGTGTATCAGAAAGCAGAATTATATCATCAGCGAACATCAAAAACAGTTCTGTAACACCAGGTAACATTTGAATTCCATGTTTGCCTTTCTTTGTTATTTCCATGGCAAGTTCATTAATGAAAAAAGCAAAAAGTTGCGGGCTAAGTAAGCATCCCTGTTTTACGCCCTTTGGACAACTAAAATAATCAGTGTAAATACCTTTCTCACGCACACACGCCAGAACAGATTTATACATTCCTTTAAGGGATGCATACAATTTACCATTAACACCGCTGTTTCTTAAAACATGCCATAATGCATTTCTATTGATGGAATCGAACGCCTTTTGAAAATCAACGAAGGCCACATATAATTTAGATTTTTTTAACAAATATTTCTGTACTAATGCATATAGTGTAAAAATGTGGTCTACTGTGCTGTATCCTGAATGAAAACTGGCTTGCTCTTCCATTATTTTCTCTTCTTTTTCAGCCCATGCTTTTAATTTTTTATTTAATATATATGTGTACATTTTACTTACAATACTAGTTAGGGCCACACCTCGGTAATTGTCAGGGTTATTATTGTCACCTTTTTGATGTAATGGAACTATTACAGATTTGGACCAAGCTTCGGGGAAAATCCCCCTTTCAAATATTGAATTAAACAAATCTAACAGAAAATCCACAACTGAGTTTGCACATTTAAACAATTCTCCAATCACTTTATCTGGTCCAGCACTTTTGCCACACTTTAAATGCTTGATACTGCTTATGACTTCATCTCTTGTAATCTGATCATTAAATAATGGTTCATTTGATTCTTCAACATTATTAATCACTTCCGCCTTCCAGTCTTCACTATTTATATCATCATTCAAACCATTGAACACATCAAAAAAGTGATTGAACCACTGTTCTGAACTAATTTCATTATAAATTACTCTTTTTCTTCTAATTGATCTAATAGTTGACCAGAATGTTTTAGAGTCATTGACAGAATTTCTTAACTTCTGGAGACGGATTTCATCAAATTCTATTTTCTTGTTAAGGTCTTATACTCTTTTCTCTGTGCGACATAGATATCCTTGCACTCTTTTTTCAATGTTTTAGTTTTTACTCTCTCGTATCTTTTGAGTGACCTTTTGACTTTTTTCTTCATTTTATCACATTCATAGTCAAAATAATCATCCGCTTCCTTCTTTTTCCTTCCAACAGTTCTCACCATACTCGCTGCAGCACTACATACTCCATTAACAAACAATTCAACACATTTATCCATATCAACATTAAGAAATTGTAAAGCTCTTTCAGTACACTCTCTAAATTCTGTTGAATTCAATTCCTCCACGTACGATTCTTCACATTCATCAGACCAAATAATGCGTTCTTCTTTACAACTTTGTGGTTCTTCTGGTATATCAACATTGCAATGTTTCCATGATAATATAACAGGCAGGTGCCATGAGTATAAACAATCACCAACTTTCATTCTACAATTGTGTAAAAGTTCTTGTGAAACAATAAAAGAATCTATAATACTGCTACCATTCTGTCAAAGGATTCCAATAAGAAACGGTTTAGCAGAGAGAGAGAGAGAGAGAGAGAGAGAGAGAGAGAGAGAGAGAGAATGCATGCACAGGTCAATATAAAGGAGAGCAACTGAGTGAATAAATAGAAAACATGATTCCCAAAGCTGAGTTTCCGACTGAAGGAAACATACAGTTCTGATCTCTGGCTAAAAAAAAGAAGAAATGTATATGCATGAGTGTGCGCTATATCTTAACTTCTTATTGTAGTGTTGTGCAGTTTGAATGTCTATGTAACACTAGTGTGCGCTATGATATCTTAACTTCTTATTGTACTGTTGTGCAGTTTGAATGTCTATGTAACAACTAGTGTGCGCTATTAACAATAGATATATCTTAACTTCTTATTGTAGTGTTGTGCAGTTTGAATGCCTATGTAACAATAGTGTGCGCTATAATATCTTAACTTCTTATTGTACTGTTGTGCAGTTGAATGCCTATGTAACAATAGTGTGCGCTATGTAAGTTTGAATGCATGTAACAATAGTGTGCTAGTGTGCGCTATGATATCTTAATATTCTTATTGTACTGTTGTGCAGTTTGAATGCCTATGTAACACTAGTGTGCGCTATGATATCTTAACTTCTTATTGTAGTGTTGTGCAGTTTGAATGCCTATGTAACAATAGTGTGCGCTATAATATCTTAACTTCTTATTGTACTGTTGTGCAGTTTGAATGCCTATGTAACACTAGTGTGCGCTATGATATCTTAATTTCTTATTGTAGTGTTGTGCAGTTTGAATGCCTATGTAACAATAGTGTGCATTATAATATCTTAACTTCTTATTGTATTGTTGTGCAGTTTGAATGCCTGTATGTTGGGATATGTAACAATAGTGTGCGCTATAATATTTTAACTTCTTATTGTACTGTTGTGCAGTTTGAATGCCTATGTAACAATAGTGTGCGCTATAATATCTTAACTTCTTATGTGCAGTTATTGTACTTCTTAATTTTTGTTGTTGTTAAGCGCATAGAGCTTTTGTATGCGCTATATAAATGATTCACTGCGAATAATGAACATGTTTGAGAGACATCACTTTGCCGGATGCATAGTATGTTGGGATATGCGAATAATGAACATGTTTGAGAGCTCACTTTGCCGGATAGCTTTTGAATGACAGGATGCCGAACATGTTTGAGAGACATCACTTTGTCAGATGTACGCTTTTGTATGTTGGGATATGCGAATAATGAACATGTTTGAGAGACATCACTTTGCCGGATGCACGCTTTTGTATGTTGGGATATGCGAATAATGAACATGTTTGAGAGACATCACTTTGCCGGATGCACGCTTTTGTATGTTGGGATATGCAAATAATGAACATGTTTGAGAGACATCACTTTGCCGGATGCACGCTTTTGTATGTTGGGATATGCGAATAATGAACATGTTTGAGAGACATCACTTTGCCGGATGCACGCTTTTGTATGTTGGGATATGCGAATAATGAACATGTTTGAGAGACATCACTTTGCCGGATTATGCTTTTGTATGTTGGGATATGCGAATAATGAACATGTTTCAGAGACATCACTTTGCCGGATTATGCTTTTGTTTGTAGTCCTGGCTATGTGGATTATGAACATGTTTCAGAGAGATGTGTATGTGTGCTTGTTGTGTGTGAATGTGGATGTATGTGTGCATCCTGTAAATAAACACCTTTTTTTTATCACCCTAAATATATTTAGTACCGGTACTTCCTTTTGTTTTAAAAAAAAATGTGGGGTTTTGATTGGTTGGTTGGTTGTGTTTTTTTATGCATACTGAATTTTATTTTTGTCATGATTATGTCACACTTTTGAAATCAAGACAGATGCTTTGTTTTGTCTAGCAACAATAAAGGATAATTGACTGACTTGTGATTGATTGTGCTGGTTAATTGACTGAACTGATAGTGATGACAGTGATTGTGCTGGTTAATTGACTGTGAACTGATAGTGATGACAGTGATTGTGTTGGTTAATTGACTGTGAACTGATAGTGATGACAGTGATTGTGTTGGTTACTGTGAACTGATAGTGATGACAGTGATTGTGTTGGTTAATTGACTGTGAACTGATAGTGATGACAGTGATTGTGTTGGTTAATTGACTGTGAACTGATAGTGATGACAGTGATTGTGTTGGTTAATTGACTGTGAACTGATAGTGATGACAGTGATTGTGTTGGTTAATTGACTGTGAACTGATAGTGATGACAGTGATTGTGCTGGTTAATTGACTGTGAACTGATAGTGATGACAGTGATTGTGCTGGTTAATTGACTGTGAACTGATAGTGATGACAGTGATTGTGTTGGTTAATTGACTGTGAACTGATAGTGATGACAGTGATTGTGTTGGTTAATTGACTGTGAACTGATAGTGATGACAGTGATTGTGTTGGTTAATTGACTGAACTGATAGTGATACAGTGATTGTGCTGGTTAATTGACTGTGAACTGATAGTGATGACAGTGATTGTGCTGGTTAATTGACTGTGAACTGATAGTGATGACAGTGATTGTGTTGGTTAATTGACTGTGAACTGATAGTGATGACAGTGATTGTGTTGGTTAATTGACTGTGAACTGATAGTGATGACAGTGATTGTGTTGGTTAATTGACTGTGAACTGATAGTGATGACAGTGATTGTGTTGGTTAATTGACTGTGAACTGATAGTGATGACAGTGATTGTGTTGGTTAATTGACTGTGAACTGATAGTGATACAGTGATTGTGCTGGTTAATTGACTGTGAACTGATAGTGATGACAGTGATTGTGTTGGTTAATTGACTGTGAACTGATAGTGATGACAGTGATTGTGTTGGTTAATTGACTGTGAACTGATAGTGATGACAGTGATTGTGTTGGTTAATTGACTGTGAACTGATAGTGATGACAGTGATTGTGTTGGTTAATTGACTGTGAACTGATAGTGATGACAGTGATTGTGTTGGTTAATTGACTGTGAACTGATAGTGATGACAGTGATTGTGTTGGTTAATTGACTGTGAACTGATAGTGATGACAGTGATTGTGTTGGTTAATTGACTGTGAACTGATAGTGATGACAGTGATTGTGTTGGTTAATTGACTGTGAACTGATAGTGATGACAGTGATTGTGTTGGTTAATTGACTTTGAACTGATAGTGATGACAGTGATTGTGTTGGTTAATTGACTGTGAACTGATAGTGATGACAGTGATTGTGTTGGTTAATTGACTGAACTGATAGTGATACAGTGATTGTGCTGGTTAATTGACTGTGAACTGATAGTGATGACAGTGATTGTGCTGGTTAATTGACTGTGAACTGATAGTGATGACAGTGATTGTGTTGGTTAATTGACTGTGAACTGATAGTGATGACAGTGATTGTGTTGGTTAATTGACTGTGAACTGATAGTGATGACAGTGATTGTGTTGGTTAATTGACTGTGAACTGATAGTGATGACAGTGATTGTGTTGGTTAATTGACTGTGAACTGATAGTGATGACAGTGATTGTGTTGGTTAATTGACTGTGAACTGATAGTGATGACAGTGATTGTGCTGGTTAATTGACTGTGAACTGATAGTGATGAATTGACTGAACTGATGTGATTGTTGTGTGGTTAATTGACTGTGAACTGATAGTGATGACAGTGATTGTGCTGGTTAATTGACTGAACTGATAGTGATGACAGTGATTGTGTTGGTTAATTGACTGAACTGATAGTGATGACAGTGATTGTGTTGGTTAATTGACTGTGAACTGATAGTGATACAGTGATTGTGCTGGTTAATTGACTGTGAACTGATAGTGATGACAGTGATTGTGTTGGTTAATTGACTGTGAACTGATAGTGATGACAGTGATTGTGTTGGTTAATTGACTGTGAACTGATAGTGATACAGTGATTGTGTTGGTTAATTGACTGTGAACTGATAGTGATGACAGTGATTGTGTTGGTTAATTGACTGTGAACTGATAGTGATGACAGTGATTGTGTTGGTTAATTGACTGTGAACTGATAGTGATGACAGTGATTGTGCTGGTTAATTGACTGTGAACTGATAGTGATGACAGTGATTGTGTTGGTTAATTGACTGTGAACTGATAGTGATGACAGTGATTGTGTTGGTTAATTGACTGTGAACTGATAGTGATTGATTGTGTGGTTAATTGACTGTGAACTGATAGTGATTTGTGTTGGTTAATTGACTGTGAACTGATAGTGATGACAGTGATTGTGTTGGTTAATTGACTGAACTGATAGTGATACAGTGATTGTGCTGGTTAATTGACTGTGAACTGATAGTGATGACAGTGATTGTGCTGGTTAATTGACTGTGAACTGATAGTGATACAGTGATTGTGTTGGTTAATTGACTGTGAACTGATAGCCATAGGCTTAGTGTAAACACACATGATAAAAAGGTGTAAGAATACACTGTTGCTATTAGAAACTTGACGTCACAGTTATATATCTCACGGCTTCCTACCACACCCAGAATTTGACAAGATGTGCAGTGCTACCCCTAGGATTCATTCAGCGCTGACAACAACATTTAATGCTAGTACACAACGAAGATTCATGGTTTGAATGAATCAACAGTAGCAGATGTCACATATCTACACAAACCATTCTGTGCGTGCCACTTCAAACATCTAGCCGTGGATCTAGGCCTAGGCTACTCAACTCCATGACCGCGTCGATATTAGCAGACGATTCGAGCTATGCAATTTTGTCACAGGGAGAGTCCATGTTGATAATGTAGACGCAGTAGTCTCAAAACAGCTCGAATTCATCTTCAGTCCGGAAATAAAAATGAGCCCACTGAACCTGTGCGAAGAGCTACCGCACCTTCGTTAAAAAGAAGAAAAAAGAAGAAGCGTGATTTCGGGGCCTGTGATCGTTCTTGTCAAAGCTGACTCCCCTCTTTTTCACGGTGTGCTGAAATTGACTCGCTCTCGTTAAGTGTGTAGCCTACGTTTTATTGTTGGTGTTTACAGGTTAAAATAACAGCAATTGTCGTTAGTGTTTCAGTTCGTTGCTTCTGTTTGTGTTTATGTTTTGTTACCACATCTTATGAAGTACATTTGAGTTAAAATTTTCTATTTTGTTGAACTATATTCTTTGCGCAAGAATGCGTGTTACAGTGTGTGTGTGCTGCGACCACTGGTGTGAAAAATGGATGCGTTTTCATTTCGCTGCAGATCTGAACCTGTTTCTTTTTCTTGCTTTTCTGTTGATACACATCGGTATATATCGGTTATTTGGGAGTTAGATATTGCTTTTATCTGACTGAGTGTGATAAACAGCAAGGCTCGAGAGATAGGATAAAAGCAATATCTAACTCACAAATCATAATAACTGATAGTGTTGGTTAATTGACTGTGAAC
>CM065705.1:6584502-6623450 GCA_017654935.2 Phymorhynchus buccinoides | reverse complement strand
TTATGGCCATATTTCTCCGAAATTGGAATGAGTCGGCTGTACGCAGCGGGTGAGGATGGGTGGGGGGGGGGGGGGGGGGGGGACCAGTGGAAAACTGAAAACCGGACACATACCTACCTTACCAATTAGGACCATATAGCCTGGGAACGCAGAAGAAAAAGAAGAAGGGCTATACGGGTGTCATATGAGATTAATCTGTCAAGGGAGCTTGTGGTATGTATCAGTATGCCTGAAGCCTGATTTCAGCACGGGTGTTACTCTTTCAGTTTTTTTACACTGATTTCAGTATTTTTTATTTTACCAGAAAATGAACTTCAGTTTTTTTTTAATTCATCATCCCAAATTTTTTATAAATTTCACCACAAGCGATTTGGGGTGTTTTGAACTTGGTTGTTCTATCTTGGAAGTTTACAAATAAAGGCAATGTAATAATTTTACAAGGCTTATCAGACTCAAACTGTCTCTGTCTATCATTTTAACTGTCTGTCTGTCTCGTTATCTCTCTCTTTTAAGTTGCCCCCCCGCCATCCACCCACCCTGAATCATTCGACAGGGCTCTGCCCCTATACCCTGCCGGGGGGGCCATGGGTCCCTTAGACCCCTGCCTTTCAGGGTTTTTTTTTTTCATTTTGGGGAGTTGCACCCATGTTTCAGGCCGTTCATTGTGGGTGTGGGCAGTGGGTGTTTGCCTGAAGAAAAATATATACCATGGTATGTGCGAGTCAATCATATTTAACTATGACCACAGGAGGCGACTGCTCTTCTGGAAATCTGGGCTAGGATTTTGTTTGTAATTGATACACCTTGCCAAGGGAACATCCCCACTCTGTCGGTCATGAGAACTTTTTAAGACCATGTTGGGAAGGTCCCCAAAGGCCAACCAACCCCAAGGCTGCAGTACAATGCTTCCTAGTGTGAGAGTCCTTCACAAAAGACAGAGCTGTCAGTTGGTGTTTTCCATGGCTGCAGTACAGCTCTCAATCTCATCAAACACTTGGTGATGAAATAGAAAGAGACAAGAGAGTCCACTGTGCGTAGTACGTCAGTTTACGTGTGTTATGCGAAAATGATACACAGTGGAAACCTCCCTTATAAGAATAATACAGTGGAACCTCCCTTATAAGACCTTCAAAAAAATCATCCAAAGTGAGTTCTTGTAAGGAAGGGGTCTTATAAGGGAGGTAATTTTAATACTTACAAAGAAAGGGCAATGTCTCAGAGAGAAGTAGGTCTTATGTGGGAGGGAGTCTTGAGTCGTTAAATGGGAGGTCTTATAACTATAAGGGAGGTTCCACTGTATTTACGATCACAACTGATTAAGAACTGTTTGTTAACCCTTTGGCTAGTTTGTTAACCCTTTGGCTAGTTTGTTAACCCTTTGGCTAGTTAACAGGAAGGTGCAAGACAATTATGTGCGTGGCAAACTTTTGAGGAAAAGTGAACAAGAGTTGAATGTAATGTATGGATTTATCTTGTGCATGTTACAGAATTGCAATGTTCTTTTCAATGTGTGCAGTGAACATTGGTGAGCTAAAAAAAAAAAGATGAATTAGGATGACATTGAGTTTTATTGCCTTACGGTTAAAAACAAAGTTGCGGCTTATAGTCCGCGAATTACGGTATGTATAGACCACAACTGGCAAGTTTTTCATCTGTTTATCATTCCCGCTGATTAAAAGAATTGGTTGAGTGTGTATAGAAGAAAATGAGGGTCCAATGGTGGAAGGCCCATGAGAGTCGAGTGTAATGTATGAGAGTGTAAATTGATTGAATGTCTGTGTTAAAAAGTGGTGTTGATTAGCTTGAGTTGATTTTTATGACGTCTTGAAGCGTTGGGTTTAAAAAAAATGTTTGTTTGGTTATTAAAATGTATCACCACAATGCCTTGGTGCGTTCGGGTCAAAGTCATGGGGATCAGTGTGTTCTGGGGAGCTGTCGGTGGACGGTCGTGGTGGCGCCCTCGGAGGAGGACCTCACTCACGCTGACTCCGCGACTAAGGAGAATAGTGTCGTCAGTAGGGGGAGCCTTTAGTAGGTGGTGTCCTGAATAGGTTCCACTAACCTCCACCAAAGTGACTCAGCAGCAGTGCAGTGTCTCCTCGGTTGGTTGCCTCCTGACGGCCTAACATAGATTCGCTGCCCTTGAACTGCTGGTCTCGGATTCTGTGACCTGAACAAGCTGGGGTGTGGCTGCGAATTGGGATTTGAGATGAGCGGCGTGGGAGCAATGCCACTGTACGGCCCAGAAGATGAGACAGCAAAACCATTTTTTAAATGTGTCACCACAGTGCACTGGTTGTTTGTTCAGTTATTAAAATGTGTCACCACAATGCACTGGTATAGAATTGTTGATTTGGGTAGAGGGAAGAAAATTGAGTGTGTTAATTATGAAAATAATTATATATTTAATTAAAGGAAATAAAAACAAACAAAAAAGCACTGAAACAGTGCAAACCTCAGGGTTTCTACAAAAGAATCTCAATTCATAAAAGTATTCTTTCCTATGTAGGCTTAGCTTTGATTTTGTTGTTGTCTTTTTTAACCCTTTCACCGCCAATGTCGCATTTATGGAACCACAGTGACTTAACACCCATGTCACTAAGCAAAAGGCATCAAATCAGGGACTGTAATCAAAAGACCACATTTTCTTAATTTTGGGAGGCAAGGGTAGGCCTAATTGTTACACATGTCACAGAGGAACTCCCAATATTGCGTACAAGTTTTTCTCTCTACCCAGTAAAGTTTAATGCCATTTTGGGGGGTTGAAAAACGGCTGGCGGCGATAGGGTTAAACACATTCCCTGTCAGAAAAATAATTGTGGAATTTGTTTTATTTGCAACAAAAATAAGGGACCAGTAAGAGTCGATCTGGGAAAATGATCAGGAGATATTATCTCTGTGACTGTTCTAAAGCAAATATCTGCATTCCTCTTTCCAGAGTTGTCATATTATTATCAGACGATGCTGGGCAGAGGTTTGTTATTGTGCCCTTAACGATTCCATTTACCTCCGAAAGGGTTGGGGGTTTTTATACAGTGGAACCTCCCTTAGAAGACCTTAAAAAATCATACATACAGAAAGTAATTTTAATACAGTAGCACCTCCCTTATAAGACTTCCCATTATAAGACTCCCTCCCACGTATAAGACCTACTTCTCTGAGACATTGCCCTTCTTTGTAAGTATTAAAATTATCTCCCTTATAAGACCCCTCCATCATAAGACCTCATTTTGGATGATTTCTGAAGGTCTTATAAGGGAGGTTCCACTGTACTTACAAAGTTCACAGTCAATTAACCAACACAATCACTGTATCACTATCAGTTCACAGTCAATTAACCAACACAATCACCGTCATCACTATCAGTTCACAGTCAATTAACCAACACAATCACTGTCATCACTATCAGTTCACAGTCAATTAACCAGCACAATCACTGTCATCACTATCAGTTCACAGTCAATTAACCAACACAATCACTGTCATCACTATCAGTTCACAGTCAATTAACCAACACAATCACCGTCATCACTATCAGTTCACAGTCAATTAACCAACACAATCACTGTCATCACTATCAGTTCACAGTCAATTAACCAACACAATCACTGTCATCACTATCAGTTCACAGTCAATTAACCAACACAATCACCGTCATCACTATCAGTTCACAGTCAATTAACCAACACAATCACCGTCATCACTATCAGTTCACAGTCAATTAACCAACACAATCACTGTATCACTATCAGTTCACAGTCAATTAACCAACACAATCACTGTCATCACTATCAGTTCACAGTCAATTAACCAACACAATCACTGTCATCACTATCAGTTCACAGTCAATTAACCAACACAATCACTGTCATCACTATCAGTTCACAGTCAATTAACCAACACAATCACTGTCATCACTATCAGTTCACAGTCAATTAACCAACACAATCACTGTCATCACTATCAGTTCACAGTCAATTAACCAACACAATCACAGTCATCACTATCAGTTCACAGTCAATTAACCAACACAATCACAGTCATCACTATCAGTTCACAGTCAATTAACCAACACAATCACCGTCATCACTATCAGTTCACAGTCAATTAACCAACACAATCACTGTCATCACTATCAGTTCACAGTCAATTAACCAACACAATCACTGTCATCACTATCAGTTCACAGTCAAATTAACCAGCACAATCACTGTCATCACTATCAGTTCACAGTCAATTAACCAACACAATCACTGTCATCACTATCAGTTCACAGTCAATTAACCAACACAATCACTGTATCACTATCAGTTCACAGTCAATTAACCAACACAATCACTGTCATCACTATCAGTTCACAGTCAATTAACCAACACAATCACTGTATCACTATCAGTTCACAGTCAATTAACCAACACAATCACTGTATCACTATCAGTTCACAGTCAATTAACCAACACAATCACTGTCATCACTATCAGTTCACAGTCAATTAACCAACACAATCACTGTCATCACTATCAGTTCACAGTCAATTAACCAACACAATCACTGTCATCACTATCAGTTCACAGTCAATTAACCAACACAATCACTGTCATCACTATCAGTTCACAGTCAATTAACCAACACAATCACTGTCATCACTATCAGTTCACAGTCAATTAACCAACACAATCACTGTCATCACTATCAGTTCACAGTCAATTAACCAACACAATCACTGTCATCACTATCAGTTCACAGTCAATTAACCAACACAATCACTGTCATCACTATCAGTTCACAGTCAATTAACCAACACAATCACTGTCATCACTATCAGTTCACAGTCAATTAACCAACACAATCACTGTCATCACTATCAGTTCACAGTCAATTAACCAACACAATCACTGTCATCACTATCAGTTCACAGTCAATTTAACCAACACAATCACTGTCATCACTATCAGTTCAGTCAATTAACCAGCACAATCACTGTCATCACTATCAGTTCACAGTCAATTAACCAACACAATCACTGTCATCACTATCAGTTCACAGTCAATTAACCAACACAATCACTGTCATCACTATCAGTTCACAGTCAATTAACCAGCACAATCACTGTCATCACTATCAGTTCACAGTCAATTAACCAACACAATCACTGTCATCACTATCAGTTCACAGTCAATTAACCAACACAATCACTGTCATCACTATCAGTTCACAGTCAATTAACCAACACAATCACTGTCATCACTATCAGTTCACAGTCAATTAACCAACACAATCACTGTCATCACTATCAGTTCACAGTCAATTAACCAACACAATCACTGTCATCACTATCAGTTCACAGTCAATTAACCAGCACAATCACTGTCATCACTATCAGTTCAGTCAATTAACCAACACAATCACTATCAGTTCACAGTCAATTAACCAGCACAATCACTGTCATCACTATCAGTTCACAGTCAATTAACCAACACAATCACTGTCATCACTATCAGTTCAGTCAATTAACCAACACAATCACTGTCATCACTATCAGTTCACAGTCAATTAACCAACACAATCACTGTCATCACTATCAGTTCACAGTCAATTAACCAACACAATCACTGTCATCACTATCAGTTCACAGTCAATTAACCAACACAATCACTGTCATCACTATCAGTTCAAAGTCAATTAACCAACACAATCACTGTCATCACTATCAGTTCACAGTCAATTAACCAACACAATCACTGTCATCACTATCAGTTCAAAGTCAATTAACCAGCACAATCACTGTCATCACTATCAGTTCACAGTCAATTAACCAGCACAATCACTGTCATCACTATCAGTTCAGTCAATTAACCAGCACAATCACTATCAGTTCACAGTCAATTAACCAGCACAATCACTGTCATCACTATCAGTTCACAGTCAATTAACCAACACAATCACTGTCATCACTATCAGTTCACAGTCAATTAACCAACACAATCACTGTCATCACTATCAGTTCACAGTCAATTAACCAACACAATCACTGTCATCACTATCAGTTCACAGTCAATTAACCAACACAATCACTGTCATCACTATCAGTTCAAAGTCAATTAACCAACACAATCACTGTCATCACTATCAGTTCAGTCAATTAACCAGCACAATCACTATCAGTTCAGTTCAGTCAATTAACCAGCACAATCACTGTCATCACTATCAGTTCACAGTCAAATAACCAGCACAATCACTATCACTATCAGTTCAGTCAATTAACCAGCACAATCACTGTCATCACTATCAGTTCACAGTCAATTAACCAACACAATCACTGTCATCACTATCAGTTCACAGTCAATTAACCAGCACAATCACTGTCATCACTATCAGTTCACAGTCAATTAACCAGCACAATCACTGTCATCACTATCAGTTCAGTCAATTAACCAGCACAATCACTATCAGTTCACAGTCAATTAACCAGCACAATCACTGTCATCACTATCAGTTCACAGTCAATTAACCAACACAATCACTGTCATCACTATCAGTTCACAGTCAATTAACCAACACAATCACTGTCATCACTATCAGTTCAAAGTCAATTAACCAACACAATCACTGTCATCACTATCAGTTCACAGTCAATTAACCAACACAATCACTGTCATCACTATCAGTTCACAGTCAATTAACCAACACAATCACTGTCATCACTATCAGTTCAAAGTCAATTAACCAACACAATCACTGTCATCACTATCAGTTCACAGTCAATTAACCAACACAATCACTGTCATCACTATCAGTTCAAAGTCAATTAACCAACACAATCACTGTCATCACTATCAGTTCAGTCAATTAACCAGCACAATCACTATCAGTTCACAGTCAATTAACCAGCACAATCACTGTCATCACTATCAGTTCACAGTCAATTAACCAGCACAATCAATCAGAAAGCAAGTCAGTCAATTATCCTTTATTGTTGCTAGACAAAACAAAGCATCTGTCTTGATTTCAAAAGTGTGACATAATCATGACAAAAATAAAATTCAGTATGCATAAAAAAACCACAACCAACCAACCAATCAAAACCCCACATTTTTTTTTAAAACAAAAGGAAGTACCGGTACTAAATATATTTAGGGTGATAAAAAAAAGGTGTTTATTTACAGGATGCACACATACATCCACATTCACACACAACAAGCACACATACACATCTCTCTGAAACATGTTCATAATCCACATAGCCAGGACTACAAACAAAAGCATAATCCGGCAAAGTGATGTCTCTGAAACATGTTCATTATTCGCATATCCCAACATACAAAAGCATAATCCGGCAAAGTGATGTCTCTCAAACATGTTCATTATTCGCATATCCCAACATACAAAAGCGTGCATCCGGCAAAGTGATGTCTCTCAAACATGTTCATTATTCGCATATCCCAACATACAAAAGCGTGCATCCGGCAAAGTGATGTCTCTCAAACATGTTCATTATTCGCATATCCCAACATACAAAAGCATGCATCCGGCAAAGTGATGTCTCTCAAACATGTTCATTATTTGCATATCCCAACATACAAAAGCGTGCATCCGGCAAAGTGATGTCTCTCAAACATGTTCATTATTCGCATATCCCAACATACAAAAGCGTACATCTGACAAAGTGATGTCTCTCAAACATGCGGCATCTGTCTTCACAGCTACGAAGCCAACTCATTACCATGTCCCTCTATTCCTACAAAGGCATTCAAACTGCACAACAGTACAATAACTGAATAAGAAGTTAAGATATTATAGCGCACACTATTGTTACATAGGCATTCAAACTGCACAACAGTACAATAAGAAGTTAAAATATTATAGCGCACACTATTGTTACATAGGCATTCAAACTGCACAACAATACAATAAGAAGTTAAGATATTATAATGCACACTATTGTTACATAGGCATTCAAACTGCACAACACTACAATAAGAAATTAAGATATCATAGCGCACACTAGTGTTACATAGGCATTCAAACTGCACAACAGTACAATAAGAAGTTAAGATATTATAGCGCACACTATTGTTACATAGGCATTCAAACTGCACAACACTACAATAAGAAGTTAAGATATCATAGCGCACACTAGTGTTACATAGACATTCAAACTGCACAACAGTACAATAAGAAGTTAAGATATCATAGCGCACACTAGTGTTACATAGGCATTCAAACTGCACAACAGTACAATAAGAAGTTAAGATATTATAGCGCACACTATTGTTACATAGGCATTCAAACTGCACAACACTACAATAAGAAGTTAAGATATCAAAGCGCACACTAGTGTTACATAGACATTCAAACTGCACAACAGTACAATAAGAAGTTAAGATATCATAGCGCACACTAGTGTTACATAGACATTCAAACTGCACAACACTACAATAAGAAGTTAAGATATAGCGCACACTCATGCATATACATTTCTTCTTTTTTTTAGCCAGAGATCAGAACTGTATGTTTCCTTCAGTCGGAAACTCAGCTTTGGGAATCATGTTTTCTATTTATTCACTCAGTTGCTCTCCTTTATATTGACCTGTGCATGCATTCTCTCTCTCTCTCTCTCTCTCTCTCTCTCTCTCTCTCTCTCTCTCTCTGCTAAACCGTTTCTTATTGGAATCCTTTGACAGAATGGTAGCAGTATTATAGATTCTTTTATTGTTTCACAAGAACTTTTACACAATTGTAGAATGAAAGTTGGTGATTGTTTATACTCATGGCACCTGCCTGTTATATTATCATGGAAACATTGCAATGTTGATATACCAGAAGAACCACAAAGTTGTAAAGAAGAACGCATTATTTGGTCTGATGAATGTGAAGAATCGTACGTGGAGGAATTGAATTCAACAGAATTTAGAGAGTGTACTGAAAGAGCTTTACAATTTCTTAATGTTGATATGGATAAATGTGTTGAATTGTTTGTTAATGGAGTATGTAGTGCTGCAGCGAGTATGGTGAGAACTGTTGGAAGGAAAAAGAAGGAAGCGGATGATTATTTTGACTATGAATGTGATAAAATGAAGAAAAAAGTCAAAAGGTCACTCAAAAGATACGAGAGAGTAAAAACTAAAACATTGAAAAAAGAGTGCAAGGATATCTATGTCGCACAGAGAAAAGAGTATAAGACCTTAACAAGAAAATAGAATTTGATGAAATCCGTCTCCAGAAGTTAAGAAATTCTGTCAATGACTCTAAAACATTCTGGTCAACTATTAGATCAATTAGAAGAAAAAGAGTAATTTATAATGAAATTAGTTCAGAACAGTGGTTCAATCACTTTTTTGATGTGTTCAATGGTTTGAATGATGATATAAATAGTGAAGACTGGAAGGCGGAAGTGATTAATAATGTTGAAGAATCAAATGAACCATTATTTAATGATCAGATTACAAGAGATGAAGTCATAAGCAGTATCAAGCATTTAAAGTGTGGCAAAAGTGCTGGACCAGATAAAGTGATTGGAGAATTGTTTAAATGTGCAAACTCAGTTGTGGATTTTCTGTTAGATTTGTTTAATTCAATATTTGAAAGGGGGATTTTCCCCGAAGCTTGGTCCAAATCTGTAATAGTTCCATTACATCAAAAAGGTGACAATAATAACCCTGACAATTACCGAGGTGTGGCCCTAACTAGTATTGTAAGTAAAATGTACACATATATATTAAATAAAAAATTAAAAGCATGGGCTGAAAAAGAAGAGAAAATAATGGAAGAGCAAGCCAGTTTTCATTCAGGATACAGCACAGTAGACCACATTTTTACACTATATGCATTAGTACAGAAATATTTGTTAAAAAAATCTAAATTATATGTGGCCTTCGTTGATTTTCAAAAGGCGTTCGATTCCATCAATAGAAATGCATTATGGCATGTTTTAAGAAACAGCGGTGTTAATGGTAAATTGTATGCATCCCTTAAAGGAATGTATAAATCTGTTCTGGCGTGTGTGCGTGAGAAAGGTATTTACACTGATTATTTTAGTTGTCCAAAGGGCGTAAAACAGGGATGCTTACTTAGCCCGCAACTTTTTGCTTTTTTCATTAATGAACTTGCCATGGAAATAACAAAGAAAGGCAAACATGGAATTCAAATGTTACCTGGTGTTACAGAACTGTTTTTGATGTTCGCTGATGATATAATTCTGCTTTCTGATACACCTGTTGGATTGCAAAGTCAACTGGATACATTAAAGAGAGAGACAGATAGGTTACAGTTGAAAGTTAATTTAAGTAAAACTAATGTAATGGTTTTTCGTAAGGGTGGACATTTAGCACGACATGAGAGATGGTTCTATGGTGATTCAGAAATCAAAGTTACTAACAGTTACAAATATCTTGGAGTGTTTTTTTTACTACAAAACTAAGCTTGAATAAAGGGTGGATGGAAATGTATAGGAAAGGTAAGAAAGGGGTAATTGATATTATTAGAACAATGAAAAAACTAAATTCGATGGATATAAAATTATTTTGGAAGCTTTTTGATGCGCAGATACAGCCAATGTTGATGTATGCATCAGAGGTCTGGGGTTTGTTAAATAATATACATATGGAGAAAGTCCACACATATGCAATCAAACGTATCATGCATGTTCCAATACATACTTCTAATAAAATGGTCTATGGGGAATGTGGGCGATATCCGATGTTTATTTTAGCATATGTGAGATCTATTAAATATTGGTTGCGGTTGGTAACTTTACCCCCAAGAAGACTTTGTAATCAGGCCTATAGAATGTTAGTACTGCAGCATGAACTAGGTAAACACAACTGGGCCTCTTATGTGCAGAGAATTTTGATGGAAAATGGTTTTGGTATTGTGTGGCTTTGTCAGGGAGCAGGTAATTCTGTGCAATTTTTATCTGAATTTAAAGACCGATTGATTTGTTCATATAAACAGAACTGGCATGCCAGTATGGATGGAAATTCAAAATATGAATGTTTTTTGTCATTTAAAAGCATTTTTGAAGAAGAAAAGTATTTTATGTTGGTCACTCATAAGTGGCATAGATATAATTTATGTAGATTTAGAATGAGAACTCTTGGTCTAAATGCCAACAAAAGATGGTTCGAATCATCAGAGAACGGGACATGTAATGTGTGCATGGGAGATAATATTGAAGATGAAATACATTTTATATTTGATTGTCCCATGTACACACATATCCGAAAAGAATGTGTAATATTTAAACATACTCTTGCATTGCAGAAAGATCTTAAAGCAATTTTGTCTTCAGAGGATGGAAAAAATATTATATCATTAGCTAAGTATATAGCAAAAGCTAGTGATTTCAGGAAAAAAAATGATCCAATAACTGTTTAGTCAACTAAGTAAGAGGATTTGGTTTTGATTTCTACTTTGCATATTTAGTTTCTGATAGCCAAAGAAATTAAGTTCTATGTGTGTATATATGCACTAATTATGTGTGGGAAGTGTGTGCTGGTGTGTGAGTGCGTTGTGTATGAATACATGTGTGAGTGGGAGCCATGTTATTATAACTGATTCAAACTTTTTTGTACCCCTCTTGCCAAGAGGGCTATTGCTAATGGCAATAAAAACAACTTGTTCAACTTGTTCAAAAAACTTGTTCTCTCTCTCTCCTGGCTAGTCACCTCTTAAAAGGAAAACAACCGATCCCAGGGATCGGGTCGTTCTCGCCAGAAAAGCTCTGCCTTGTGGTGGCTCGAAACAACAGGGAACAAAGATGGGTGAACCGTCTCTCTCGTCAGCTATGATTCAAATGCAGACTACCCCTACCAACATCATGGTCACACCCTGGACACTGTGCAGTCGGTGAAGTACCTGGGTGTCACTCTGCAGGCAAACGGGAGCTGGGACGCCCATCTGAGCGCCATCACAGCAAAGGCCAGCCAGACACTCGGATTTCTCAGGCGAAACCTCAAGATAGCCTCCACTGAGCTGAGAGCAAAAGCCTATATGGTCTTTGTAAGGCCGCTTCTTGACTACGCCTGCTCAGTGTGGGATCCCTCCACTCAGAAAAACATCGACGGAGTGGAGCAGATTCAACGAAGAGCTGCGAGATTCATCTCAAATCAATATCGGAGGACAGCCAGCGTCACCGATATGGTACAGAGGCTGGGCTGGAGTCCCCTGCAGCAACGCCGGCAGGTTGCAAGGCTCACCATGATGTATAAAATACAGAATGACATGGTGAGCATCAACAAAACCAAGCTTGAACCACAGCCAGAGCGACAAAGAAGAGGACACTCACAACAATTCCTTGTTCCCCAGTGTCGCACACAGTACAGACAAAGTTCCTTTTCCCCACGTACCATCAGGGAGTAGAACGTCCTGCCACCAGCAGCAGTTGAGGCCAGAACCCCAGAGAGCTTTGTGACCAGAGTCTGGCAGCACCTCAGTGAACAACCTCCTGCTGCAGACTCTGGAGTCATCAAACTAACAAGCTAAATACTCTTCCCCATCCCCCCTCCCCTCCCCCATCCATTTTTTCTTCTCCTCCTCCCCTCCGCCCCATCCCCACTACCCCTCCTTCCAACAACCCAGCAGATCAACAGTTGGCTAGGCTTATGGTTCTCTTTTATCTATCCCCTCTTCTGTCACACTATTTCTTCTCAGGCCTTGAGCCTTTCTTCTGGCAAAAGTGGTATAGAACCTCCCCGGTTCCGTGGCAAAATAATCAGTGTTTGATTGTGGCCACGCATGGCTAAGAAGAAGAAGATTTACCCTATTCATTAATGACTTACCCGATGAAGCAAATAGTGAATGTAAGATCTTTGCTGATATAATACATCTGTTAAAAAAGAAACATTACAATCAGATTTACACTCTCTACAAGCATGGTCAGAGAAATGGAACTTATATTTTAATTAATGTCCAAAAATGCAAGGTAATGTACATTGGAAGGAAAAACCCTAAACATGATTATTACATGAAGTTGAACGGCACAACAAGTAAAATTAATGTATGTGAAAATGAGAAAGACTTGGGAATAACTTTTGATCCATCGTTGAAATTTGATACACATATATACAGAAGGTAACCAGTAAAGCTAATCCAGTAATGGATTTAATCAAAAGATCCTTTGACTATCTTCATAAAGATATATATATTTGTTAAATTATACAAGGCCATAGTTCGACCTCTTTAATAATATATAAACCTAACCTAAAAAGACAATCAATAGGAATTGAAAAAGTTCAGAGAAGAGCCACAAAATTAGTTAAAGCACGTAAAAATATGTTTTATGAGGAACGTTTAGACTTTCTAAAATTACCATCTTTAAAAGAAAGAAGGCTTAGAGGGGATCTAATTCAAGTATATAAAATTGTACATAATCTTGATGATGTAAATTTTAATGACGTTTTCATGAAAAGTACAATAGATAAAACAAGATTTATATATTAAATTTATAAATCCAAACTAAAAAATACACAACCGAATTTATAGGTCTTTCATAACCATATTTAAAAACAAACTAAAAAAATGTCTTTTTTAAACCATGCCCTAAGGGAATTTCGTTGCCTTATTCCACATTTATTTCTTGATTTATCTATCTTTATTTTAATTTTATTCATAACGTAAAAAATGTCTATTCGCTTATACACATGTTTACATTTGATGGCTTTTTTTCTCGGGTTTTTTTCTCCCAAAAAAAAATGAGGTTAAATATTGAGGCTCAATATTTGACCCTTTCGCCACCTGCCATTTTTCAGCGAAACATTTCCATTAAACTAACCTGGAACAAAAAACAAAAAATGTCTGCAATGGTGGGGGTTCCTCTGTGGCATGCATAAAGTAAGGCCTATCCTTACTTCCCAAAATTATGAAAATATGCTCTTTGGATAACAGACCCTGGTTTGAGGCTTTTTTGTGACATGGGTGTTAAATCAGTGTGGTGCTGAGGTGCGATATTGGCGTGAGTGGGTTAATTACTATTGAGTGTTTCTTCTTATAGAATCTATGTTTTGCTTCCAATATGCTGCTTAAAATTGCATCACTTCACACAATTTGGAAGGTTGAATTTGCAAGCTTTGATAAGATCTTGCATAGTCTGTAGTTATTTAGATCCTGTGTGAGGAGAGAGAGAGAGTGTGTGTGTGTGTTTCCTGCTTCTAGTTTTTCATAGTTTTGGTCTTTAATTAACATTGTTGTGATTGACATTATTCGTGCTGTTGTTAGTGTTATTGTTGTTTTGTAATGAAAAACAACAACCCACCCTCTCTTCATTGACTGATAATATTAACTATATAATACTGCTTTTAATTATATACTTATCTCAATTAAGCTTGACCAACCAATTATGATATTAATTCTATTATTTTTGTTTGTAACTTTGAGCCCTGTCGTGATATTGATGAACTAATTCATTTATTTATTTATCTTTATTTTACTTTATTTGCTCAAATTGTGTTATATGTATATATGTTGATTGGATGAAAGATTGAGTGAAAGCAGGAATTGTGGAATGTAAGAAGAGATGGAATTAAAAAAAATATTGAATAAAAAAAATAAAAATAAAAAAAATAACATTTTTGTTTCAAATAAGTTCAAACTGGATGACTGCTCAATACCACCAACTAAAATTAAAACCATGTTCATTATTTTATTTTTAAATCCCTGAGGTCACTGACCTATCTTGCTAGGAACACCAAAGATTCTTCTGCTCTGATTACTAATTATTCACAATGGTAACAAGATCATTAAACATAGCAACATTTTCATAAATAATCTAACAAACTAAATCACCAATTATCAGATAATTGATAATCAAAATAACAACCCCCTTCTCAAAGAAAGTTTTACTTTAACATAATATTGCTGTCCCAAAGACAGACCATTCTGAAAAGGATTCCAATCATTTTTCGCTCACTCATGTTAATGAAGTTAACACAAAGTGAATCTATAGTATGATAGTTGTTCGGTTGTGTGTGTGTGTGTGTGTGTGTGTGTGTTGCGTCCGTGGTCTAATCTTCAAACCTTAGCGTTGGCATTTTCTTGGGAAATAGAACTAGCAGGCATACATTGTTCAAACTTTGCACACATATAGATGTCTATGCAAGCTTTCAAACAATAATGATTTGAATAATTAAATACTTAAAACAACACTGTAAACATATAACAAACAGATAACATTTTAGATTAGTGGGTTAGAGAGTATTCAACAGGCAACATGAGTTAAACTCATCAACACTGAAAGCCTTGATAGCTCATTAGTAGAGTGTCTGTCTGTCATGCCAATGGTTCCGGGTCCGATTGGCAATCTTGTACTTTAGACACCCCCCTAAATCTTTGTTTGTTGTTGTCCCACATGTTCCTGTTTGAGTGAGCCTTGAAGGCTTTGCTTCTTTTTAATCAAGTTTTAAACAACTGGTGCACCAACTTTAAACAGTCATTCTGACTCATTGTAATGACCAGGGATCTCACTATATCGATTCAGAGTCATGGTGACGGATGTTTGTCCACGGATTGGATGCTCAACTACTTTGATGCCTGAATTACATGATTATTTGTGACTTCAAATCACACACGTTTTCTTTCTCCTCTTCACTGTGGGCATTTGAAGTGTTAACAGCAACTGGGGAACGTCTTTGAATGTTACCTTCTCTTTCAAAGGTACAGGAAGCGACAACTCATCAATTCTCCCTTCACGCCCGCGCTGACATCCAACGCTGCGAGACACCGCCAGCCGAGCCATCTGTTCCAGATGGGTAGGGGTACGTGCAGCGTCCTGAACGCGTTCAAAGCACTTCTTCAGCTTTTCATTCTCTTCTGCCCGTCTCAGCTGATCCTGCTGTTCCTGGTGGTTAAGGGGAAATCCATCTTCTTCAACTTCCTTAATGCGTTTGTGACATGTCTCCAGGTCTTCGAGATCTTCTACCATTTTCCGTGTCCTTGCGTCATTGTCAAATGCCTTCAATGTTTTGTGAGAGTACGAATCGCAGTCCAGAGTCAAGTCAACAACCTCAGGAAAGATTTGCCAGAAGGCACGCTTCAGCGGGCAGCTGCCTGGAAAGTTGTTATTGGTGATGACCTCCTGTGTATCATCCATGTCCCTTTGAAATGGGGACAAACCTGTGGCCAGCAGTAGGCGCACCATCTCTAACTTCTGATGAGAAACTTCAAAATTGTGAACGTTTGACAGAGCTGAGAAAAACAAGGACTTGTTGTTCTTATCCAGAAAATAATCCGATGGATCCACTTGATTCAGTAAAGCCTCCACTATGTCTCTTTGTCATTTGCTAACAGCCATGTGCAGAACTTCACGCAGAGTTTCAGTGTCTGTGCAATCCTTCAAAAGAGTTAGGGCAAGTTCCACTGCCTGTCTAACGTCATTAGATAAACGACCGTACACAGGAATCCCGTGGACAGTCGTTTTGAGAATCCAGTCCAACACAAAGCGATTCTGACAAGCCCTGTAATGATTTAGGGCATAAGTCACATCCCTGTGCTGGATGAACAGTGCATAGTCCCAGAGACCCCGGTTCTCACATGCACGGCTCAGATCCCTTTTATTCCACAGTTTATCAAAATGATGCGTATTGATGACTTCTTCGGTGACAGGGCAAACTGCAAGGATGGCGGCCGCTGCAGAGCAAGAGCCTCGTCCCTTTGGCTCAGTAACCATCTGTACCGCTTCCAGCAGAGTGCTGTAGTGAAGGTCCAGAGAAGGCATTGAGGTGACCGTTTCAACCAAGTCCCAATCCATGAAGGCCAGAGCCAGGACAAAGGCCAGGTTGGCATGACCGTTGTCCACACAGCACTGCTTTGCCCTGGACACCACACTGGATGACCATGACTGTCCTTTCAGCCTGAGCTGCACATCCTTAGCCAAACATACCAGTTTGCTCTTTCTGTTTTGGGCCCACAACTCTATGACCAAGACAATACTCTGCCAGCTCAGTTTGTCCAACAATCCCTGGACCATACACTCCAAAACGTGTTCATATTGGAGTACACAACAAAGCTCTTTGATGTTCACTTCAAAAACAGCTGACATTACCGTCCAATTTTTGGCCTTGAAAATCACACTCACCAGAAGCCGAAGTTCCGCGTACTTATGGTACTTATGGTACTTACCCATTTTTTCTTTTTCGATTTTTTCACGACAAACTACAGTGATGAAATGTGGCCTTTGGGACGTCGCACAGCCGCCGTATGCAAATTCCAAGTCTTTCCAGCATATACCAGAAGACTTGTATGTTTTCTTACACATGGCCACGTAGCAATCAGCGCAGCCAAAGTCCAGACATTTTTGAATGCCTTCTCTGAAAAGATTTGAACAGGTGGGCATATCCATTTGCTCCGGGAACCAGTTGAGAAAGTCTTTGAGGCTGGGGTTTGAGGTTCGAAGACTGGAGTTTCCCAATACTGTTGCAGCCCCATTCCTCCATTCTGTTGGCTGGGAGCAGAAAGAAGAAGAACATGAAGACCCATCCAGAGATCCGTTACCGTGGTCCTGAAACAGAACAAACAAACAATAATATTAGCGTTTTTGGGTTGGCAGGAACCCACTGTAACTATATATCATGAAAGCTGAAAGTGCTGTGCACATGATTTATACGCATAAATGGCCAAAGGTACAGTTTAACTACCTCCCCCCTTCCCCTTCGTGTTCACAGCTTTCAATCTCCAATCAAAATGTTCTTTCAGTTTCATGAAACTGCCCCTAAACTGCCCATATGTAGTACGGTATAAGTACTGTAAGGCGATACTTTTTCCCCAGACCAAGACCCCCGAGCTTTATAATGATTCAAAAATTAGTAAGAAAACATAACAAAATATAAATTTTGTGTAAAAATTATTTTTTTTATTTTTAATGTTTTTTGGAGGGTTGTAATCCGTAAAATACACTAACTAACCGCAGCAGCCCTGTACTCCCCCTTTCTCAATCGAGACAAAATGTTGCTTCTTCTTTTCATTAATGTGAAAATTGTGGGGATGTTGCCACTGCCAGACAACATCATCAACCTACCATCTACAGTGGAACCTCCCTTATAAGACTCCCTCCCCATATAAGACCTACTTCTCCGAGACATCGCCCTTCTTTGCAAGTATTAAAATTACCTCCCTTCTAAGACCTCATTTTGGATGATTTTTGAAGGTCTTATAAGGGAGGTTTCCCTGTACCTGCTGGCCAGTTTAGGAGGGTTGTGTCAGATTTCTGGCTGAGCCACCACACCAACTAAAAAGACTTCCACTCCCAAAGCAACCACTCGAAGCAAAATTAGTAGTAATTCAGTGCCCTGGTTAATGGAAATGAGGCTGTCATGTATTTCCCCCCCCCCCCCCCCCCCCCTCTCAAATTTTGGCAAATAATATTTTTTACCAAAAAGCAACATTCCCTCAGTTTTAAAAATGGTATAAAGGGATAAGGATCAGAATGATCAGTATATCGTCAAAGAAATTCAAAAACCTTGTATCTCAATTTTTTTAATTATTTTATGGTCGTGTCTCTCATTTTTCCTGCCACCTTGAACCAACAGCTTGTATCTCTAATGACTTTCTATCTGGGGTAAACGAGGTTGTGTAATGTAAATAGATGAAAAACTTGTAAGCCCCAAATTGAGATCTACTTAAGGACAACAAAACTAAAATGAGGCGAATCTGTATGAATGTACTCCCCTTTCTAGAAAGATCCATTCTAGAAAGATCCATTCTAGAAAGATCCATTCTAGAAAGATCCATTCTAGAAAGATCCATTCTAGAAAGATCCATTCTAGAAAGATCCATTCTAGAAAGATCCATTCTTGAAAGATCCATTCTAGAAAGATCCATTCTAGAAAGATCCATTCTAGAAAGATCCATTCTTGAAAGATCCATTCTAGAAAGATCCATTCTAGAAAGATCCATTCTAGAAAGATCCATTCTAGAAAGATCCATTCTAGAAAGATCCATTCTAGAAAGATCCATTCTAGAAAGATCCATTCTTGAAAGATCCATTCTAGAAAGATCCATTCTAGAAAGATCCATTCTAGAAAGATCCATTCTAGAAAGATCCATTCTAGAAAGATCCATTCTAGAAAGATCCATTCTAGAAAGATCCATTCTAGAAAGATCCATTCTAGAAAGATCCATTCTAGAAAGATCCATTCTAGAAAGATCCATTCTAGAAAGATCCATTCTTGAAAGATCCATTCTAGAAAGATCCATTCTAGAAAGATCCATTCTAGAAAGATCCATTCTTGAAAGATCCATTCTAGAAAGATCCTCAATCATCTTGATCTTGCCAGACAAAACAAAACAAATTATTAAATCAACGGCTACAATCATGTATTATGACTAAAATTAATTAAAAATCACAAGAACCATAAGTTATTTTTCGTTGCATTTTGTATGTACAAACTTCTCGTATGAGACGAAATTATCCACGCTAGTTTAGGGTTATCCAGAAATTTCTGGAGTTAAATCTAAATTAAAATATATTTATAGCTAAAACAATATCAAAACGAGGCAAATGCAGAGATTTCAGAAGACAGTTACCTGTTTTTGTCTGGGAGTTCCATTCTATGTTTTATTTAGTTTCATATATATTTAGATTTGTCTGGAAGTTTCCAGAGACCACAAGATTGTTGTGGATAATTCTGTCACAAATGGGAAGACTCATACATTAATGTTACTTGTGCCATTCAACTTCAATAAATAATCATGTTTAGGATTTTTCCTTCCAATGTACATTACCTTGCATTTTTGAACATTAATTAAAATATAAGTTCCATTTCTCTTACCATGCTTGTAGAGAGTGTAAATCTGATTGTAATGTTTCTTTTTTAACAGATGTATTATATTTTGTGTCAGCAGCAAAGATCTTACATTCACTATTTACTTCATCGGGTAAGTCATTAATTAATATGGTAAATAGTACTGGGCCTAAGATACTGCCTTGAGGAAAGCCACTAATTACTTCTGCTTGTTCCGAAAATGAAGTACCTACTCTTACTTTCTGTCTTCAATTGGATAGAAAGCTTCTAATCCATTGTAAAAGTCTACCATTAATCCCATATGCTGACAATTTAAGTATTAACCTTTCACGTGGCACGGAATCCAACGCCTTTTTAAAATCAAGATACACTACATCTATACTCTCTCCTAAATCCAACAATTTTGTAAAATTTTCCATGACTTTCCTTACCTGGTTACGGGCTCTTGCATACAACTACAAGTTGTAATTTTCTTGAGTTGGAAACTTCTTATAAATCTTCAATGCTTTTCTTTGCTTTCTAATAATGTCTAGTAGTGAGGAAGGAATTGGATCCCATTCTGAGATGATCTTGATCTTGATTTATTATCCCGGCAGGAATCCAACTTTGGATATAAACACCGGGGGAGGGAGCAACTCCAGTTTAATAACTTTAACTCTAGGGACAAACTTATCACATGCGCTCAGAATCACACCACTCATACCACTACAACAATCATCAATAGAAACCTCATCATGTAAAATGTTTGACCAATCGATAGCCCCCACACAGACCTGTTTACCCTTATAATGAAAAACCCGGAATTTGCCACACAAAAAAACGTTATTTGAGAACAAAAACCGGAATTCACATGATCTGTACACGACTCGCGATAAAGCGGTTTCTTCTTCTTCTCCTTTCCGCGAACATCGGCGTCGATTTTCAATATTGTGATGATTTCTTGGCTCAATTTTGCCAGAAAAGTTTTATTAGTAAATTCAGTCACTAATTCTTAGTCAATTTTAGTATAAAACAAGCTGGAAAAAGCAAAATACCTGGAAATGTCCACGATGGGACAGAGAAAAATCACTCGGCCGCGGATCGGCGGATGCCAAGTTGCAACTCGGCGCCATCGCGATCAATTTTGACTTCATTTTCCGTTGAAAACTTCAAAATTCTCACATCATCGTATTTTCCAGTGATAATATAATCTAAATTGACTCATTTCAAGCCCTAATTACAATCTCTACCATTAAAAAAACTGCCTGGAAAGCTCTTCGAATCGACAGTAAAAGTCTGGCCGCCATTTGCTCAGTCCCGAAATAGATCGACCAAAATAAAAACATTATTACACCCCTTTAACCAATGAAAATGCAGCATTTAATGCATGTGACGTCAAGCACAACCCCTTTTCTGATGACGTAGCGTGTTAGGTACACGTTTCGGTCAACCCTTGCGTCTTTTCCTACTAACAGAAACAAATAATAGACGGTTTTTCGAAATCCCGGAATTTTCAGCGTTCACCCGGAATTTACTATTTTACCCGGAATTTTAGCAAATTTCCGGAATAATTCTGGCTAAACCGGAATGGTAAACAGGTCTGCCCCACATAATCCGTCATAGCCACATAGTTTCCCTTGCTGACAGTGACAACAAGGGTGAAACCTGAATAAAATGAAAAGCAGGAAGGTCTAGGTTCCGGCGGGCCACCTTCGTGGGGTCATGGGGTTTGTAGGGGTTGGGGGGGGAGGGGTCTTTTGGTACATTTTTTACTAATAAAATTAGAGCATTTAGTAGCAAGGACAAAATCGGGTCAAACCGACTGATAGTTTCCCCTCAAAATGTCGAACCCGTGTTTTGGCTTCGTGCCAAGTGCTCACTGTCTTTGCTTTGTTTACATTGGTAGTTATTCTTGTTGCTGACCCATCCGGGCATTTTACTTGTGGAGTGGACACGTGTTCCGTTAGTCTTTACCTGTTTTTGTTTACAAGTGGATGCAAGTTCACGAGTGTCAAGCACTCCAATTTTTAGGTCTGATTCCTCCGTCGAATACAAGTGAACGATAAGGATGATTTTAATTAAATAAATGGTTGGTAGGTAGGTAGATAGGGACAGGCTTCATCAGCCTAGGCCTCGCGGCCTATTAATCATCCCCTCAATATCAAATAACTTTTTGTTTTCAATTATGAATTGGTCTGAGCAAGTTTTTCGAAAAAAAACCAAATCAATCAAAATCACAAAAAAGTGTCTGAAATTTAGGAAGATTGTCTAGAAGATTTTTTAAAGTATTAATGATTTGTGCAAATTTAATGATAGTGTCAAGATCATTCCAGTAAACAGCAACTCTGTTAGTAAAGTAACATTTTCTTTTGTTAGTATGGCAATGCTTAATATAAAAAAAAATGGCCATCAGATTTTCTAGTGTTAGTGATTTGTGGGGCTGAAAAGAAAGTATCAACATGAACATCATCAGTATTGTTGAAAATTTTGTATGTTTGGATTAGACTTCCTCGCAACCTTCTACCTTTTAGAGAATGTAAATTAAGGTATTTTAACCTCTCTGGGTAGGTCATGTTTTTACACTCTTTTAACAATTTAGTTGCATGCCTTTGAACGTTCTCAATTTGACTTGACTGTCGCTTTAGGAAAGGACACCATATAACATTTGCATATTCCAGATGTGGTCTAATAAATGATTTATATAATTTTAAAAAGATGTCTTTATAAATAAATGAAAAACTACGCTTTATCATTCCCAACATTTGATTAGCCGTGCTGACCACTCTCTGGATATGTACATCAAAGGATAAGTTTTTATCAAAATAAACACCCAAATCTTTTTCCTCTGTAACACTAACAGCAGCTATGCTATTTACTGGACAACATCATTTAGGCCACACACAAAAATAGTTGTGGTTAAGGTATCCCTACCTACCCTATTTTTTTGGGCAGACCCTATGATTTTCTTTGGGCCTTGTCAAAAAAAAAGAAAGAGAGAGAGATAGCCATACGCTCATATTTCTGAAAATATGAGGGTAATCAGCACTTTCATAGTTTCAAAGCATCTTACACGCTCGTGGATGTTTTCCGGGACATTCATCCTGATGTAGGAAAGGAAAACATTATCACTTTCCGAGGTGGTTCAGCTATCTTAGCTGAACCATTCGAACTAGAGTTTTCAACACCACTCGGCGATCTCAAAGAGCTGGGAGTGAAGAGCTTACCATTTTGTTGAGAAAGAGAAAGTTTTATTTCTTTGGGTTGTTTACTTTAAAGTACTCGATTTTCATGACACACACCATGTAGGCCTATATGTACACACACACACACGTACACACACACACACCAGAGAGTAAGAGTGAGTGAGAGAGTGAGATCTTGTGTTTTGTCAAATTTGACCTTAAAAAAAAAAAAAAATAAAGTTAGGTCCTACCTACCTACCCTTTTTTTTGTGGCCATATTACCTTAACCACAACTATATTTTTTTTGGCCTTAGTCTCATTTCATAGTCACATTCACTGATTCAGGATTGTTCTTACCCACATGCAAAACACCACATTTAGATACATTAAAATACAATAAGTAAGTTTTCTTGTATGTCCGTTTGACTTTAATCAGTGAGAAATGTGACGATCGACAGCTGTTAAGACCGAAAACATAACGAAGATATTCTTTTTGGTGATTATTTTAATGCAAACCGAAAGCAGCGGCGCAAAATCGCCCCCAAATCAAGTAGTGCTGGCACGGAATGGTTTTTGCTGTTCGGCATCGTTTGAAATTCACACGTTTCAGGTATGTCTGATGTAACGACCAACTGAAATGGAAGTATGTCCAACAGCAAAAAGTTATCCTATCGAATTAATATGCCGCAAAATGATTTAAAAACATAAATAAAAGCATTGCCATGTTCATTGTGAACGTTCCTTAGAACGGTAGCTTGCTTTCAGGTGGATTAGTAATTTGTTCTCACATTTAAATGCTGGTGTATGTCCACCCATGTGGAGTGACAACCAACAGTACAAATGTGTACTTCAAGTTCAATTTGGTATCTTAGGGTATCATGTTTGTGAGTTAATTGAAGAAGGTGAAGGCAATAAACACTTAAACAAGAAATTAGACTATTTCTTATTTTTGTGTGGATGTAAGTGAAAAGGAAAGTGAATAGCAACTGTTGGTTGTCGCACTGGACATACTATTACATCATACATTTTCTATGTATATTATCAATTAACTTGAATGAATTTCAAATGGGATAGCACATCCATAAATAAGTATATTCTGAATGATGTTATTGTTCTTACATTACCTTTGTGCCAGTTAATGGTTAAATTAGTATGTTCAGTGTGACAACCAACAGTCGCACTCCATCTGACAAACAACTTGCAAAATCACAACAGTCGCTACTCAAGTTATCTTTTAATGTTTATTCCCAGATAGCTAAAGGATCAAACTTATAGCATGCACATTCTCAGCAGTTCAAATCTAATTCTAAAATTGGCCTTTTTGGTCCAAATTCTCAACGACCTTTTGTCACATGCTGTAAAAAAGACTAATTTCAAGAAGTCGTAACTTACTTATTTGTTGACCAGTTTAGACAAATTTGGTATCATTTTAAAGGTCGTGTCATGTTCTTTCCAATGATATAGGTTTGTTTAAAGTTTGACAAAAACTAAATTAATTTTTTTTTTTTATAACCATTCCTACTGTTTCACACAACATAGAAATTCGGGGAATTTCGGGGAGTTTTGGGAGTTCCGGTTTTCAGGGATACCACATATTCCATAGGCAGCTAACTTTATCAATAATCTTTCATAATCTTTCATGTGGTATTAGCATAATAGATTCAACCAATTTGCTACTTGTGTGCAAAATTTGGTGCATGTAAGTTTATAATCAGGTAGTTTGCGAGGTTCATCTAATCGGAGGTGTTAGCCTAGTCCGACCATATCCGATATTTTGTTTTTTACTAACCGTGTTGTTCATATGTGGAATGATCTACCAATTAACATAAAGAATGCACCTAGCATTAATGAATTCAAAATTCTTTTGGACGAAAACCCAAATTTGATAACAAAATTTAAATGTTTTGATGAATAAAAATTTTTTTTTTAAATCCACTCTTAAAGATTTATCTTTTTACTAGCAATCGCCCTGTGGCAGTTAATTGCCGTGGCAGTTTTAACCCCATGGCAGTATTGAACAATACTGGAGGCAATGCCCGGAGGCAGTGCTAAACCAGTAAAGTCCCGATTTTTTAATACTACAGATACGTGTAGTGTCATCCCCTTGTAATCTCCACAGCACGTTTGGACGTATGTCGCGCCTAGTGAGCGAAACTGTAAATTGGTGCATATCGCGCGCATTTATGAACGGATGCTGTTCAAATTTCCTGCCATGCTTTGCCCGGGTCATAGCAAGCCTGACAGCAAATTTGAGGCGATTCGGTTAAGAAACGGCGGCGTTATTCGTGAAAAGGTGAAGCGGCGTCTAGCGCGCGCGTTTCTGAACCGATTCGCTTCCGGTTTGGCACACGGATAGTCCCCGGCCCCGGTCATCTTCCTGCCAAATTCGAAGGCAATCGGCCCAGAAATGCCGGAGATACGGGCGCCGAGAGGCCGGCGGATGCGCGTCGCATTTGCGAAACCGCGCAAATGACACGGCCGCCTCGGTTGCCGTTGCCATCGCCCCGTTAGGGCTCACAGCAAATTTGAAGCGATTCGGTCGAAAAACGGCAGAGTTATAAGGCCCGTTTTGTGTTTCACACACACCCACACGGACGGACAGTTGGCTTTTTACTATATGATGATTAGTTTTTGATTTAAGAGACGCAAACCACTAAATAAATTTTGTCAAGTCAAATTCATCGAGAAGGGGCGTAATAAGGGCCGAGAGGCCTATGCATAGCCCTACATCACCTACCTTCTTCTTGCCGCGTCACACTGACGATCGAGTTGATCAACTTTTTCTTTTTTTTATAACCATCCTACATTTTTTTTAATTTTTAGACTACAGACAGTTTTCATTTCTTAAACAATAAAATAAGGGTTTTTTCCTCATTCCAGAGTAATTATTTTTCAAAATAAACTATTGCAAATTCCTGATTTCAGGAAAAATAACAAAGCCAAAATCCTGATTCATGCCATAGGCGCCACAGGGTGCCAATCTGATGAATGAACAAAACCACAATAACAAACAATCAAAAGATAGGACACATCAAGAGGCCGCGAGGCCTGGCTGCCCTGAAGATCTGACCTGACCTGACCTGGTTTCACCCATGCGACAATAGTCCATACATTTTGACTATTTTTGTTGATGCAGCTCAGTGAGTCAGTTGTATATAAAAAAATTGCAGCAAGGAGGGGTGGATTAAAAGATTGAATTCGTACTTACCGACATTATTGGTAAAAATGTCAATTTGATGTGTACAACAGTGACTTCTCAGTTCGCTTTCGCTAGGAGAGCATTTGCCTAACAGTAACAGCGTCGATGTGAATGAGTGACGAACGACAAAAAACACGCGTGTTCTCTACGGGAAGTTGCCACACAAAATACCAGGAAGTTGTATTTCGTATTTTAGGCTAAAATTAACCGTCAGGAAAGTTGTCTTTTTACTGCAACATAGCAAATATAGTAGTAGTAGTAGTAGTAGTAGAGTAGTAGTAGTAGGAGGAGGAGGACTATAAGTGGGCCTCTCGGCCCTTTTACGTAAACCTAAACTAAACTAGTAATAGTAATTCGTCGGTTAAGGTAAAGATGTGCCACCACCCCTGCATTTCCCGGTTAATTCTATTTTTCCGTTTTTGCCTTTCTTACCAAACATGAAGCTGTATTTTAGGAACATTTTGGCAATAATTTTATTAACATTTCTTCCCCTCACAACACTATCTGAACCATCTTAGACGGAAAAAGTGCTGTCTCTATAGGGGATTTGTAGAATGAAAATATCACTTTTTCCGTCCCAAAAAATCACCAATATTTTCTGTCCCGGATAGTACACTTGACACTTGGAGCGCAAGTGAAGTTATAGTGCGTGTGCACTACAACTGCACTTGTCGCCAGTGAAGCTATAGTGCGCGTGCACTACAACTGCACTTGTACCGTTTTGGATTGAGGGGAAGAAATGTTAATATTGCCAAAATGTTCCTAAAATACAGCTTTATGTATGGTAAGAAAGGCAATAACGGAAAAATACAATTAACCGAGAAATGTAGGGGGGGGGGGGGGGTAGTGGCACATCTTGTGAAGACTGATACTATAAAACGTGGAGGGTTCCACTAATATCCTATCCTTTATTCAAGATAAACATTATAGAATAAAAATAAAAATAAATTATAAACTAAAAACATTTATATTTTGAGAAAATCTTTTTCATTTTCCCCTTCCCCGTTCCTCCCCAAAATCTAAAAATCACAGTAATGTCCCATATATGGCTTTGCCGAGAGGACGTAAAACTAACTTTCTTAATATCCTGTGAAAATAATGGGATGGCTACCCAGATGATCAGCCTCAAGGGGGGGGGGGGGGGGGGTGAATGAGGAGGGGGGAGGAGGGATAGTAAATAAGAGGGAGTGGGGAGGGGGGTGTTTGATCCGGGCTTTGAATTCTCCCACCCAGGCTCATGTGCGACAACCAGAAATTTCACTTTTTCTGTACTTGAACCATTTACCTAACCCTAACCCTAACTCTAGAAAAAAGTGAAATTTGTGGTTCATGCTCAATGTCGCAAATACACACTCTCATAGTAGCGGTCGATTTATTTGACTGAGCGACTGTTTGGGCTGCGACAATGCCTAGTACCGGTAATGCCATGTACCGGTAATGCTGAGCAGCAGTTTTTTGGGGTCCACGAAATATATTATTACTTTTGTGTCTCTCCTTCTTTCCATCTTCTTCTCTCATCCTGCTCTACCCACCACTCCCCCCCCCCCTCCACCACCATCCCACGCCCCCCCCCCCCCCCCCCCCCCCCCCCGACGACCCCCTTTATCTCCGCGCAAATGGAAATTGGCTCATATCGCGCGCGTTTATGAATGGATGGTGTAGAAATTTTTCACCAAGACAGACACTGTCCCTGTGCATGCACGTTCCAAATTATGAGTCAATATCCAGTCTGGTTACACCGCGGTTTGTGAAAAGGTAAAGTGGCACTTATCGCGCGCATTGATTCGCTTCCAATTTGGCACACAGATAGTCACCGTCCCCGGTCATCTACCTGCCAAATTCTAAGGCAATCCGCCCAGAAATACGGGAGATACGGGCGCCGAGAGGCCGGCGGATACGTGTTTCGCGCATTTGCCAAACCGCGCAAATGACACGGCCGCCTCGGTTGCCGTTGCCATCGCCCCGTTAGGGCTCATAGCAAATTTGAAGCGATTCGGTCGAAAAAATGGCGGAGTTATAAGGCCCGTTTTGTGTTTCACACACACAGACACACACACACACACACACACACACACACACACACACACACACACACACACACACACACACACACACACACATTTTTCACAACTTAGTTGATATCAGTTTTGAATCTCTCTTCTCACCATCCTTGTCTGACACAACTAGAAACCAAGAGGGGAAAGTACAAGTTCAACGGTATAACACTAACAAACGAAAGCATTGTTTTAGTAACAGAGTTGCTAACTCCTGGAACTCACTGCCACCTGAACTAAAAAATGCACCATCTACTAACGCCTTCAAAAATCTACTTGACAAAAATGAAAATTTTAGTGAAATGTTTTGTAATTATGATGATTGATATTGCAATCATAGTTTGATTGTTTTCGCATGCAAATGCAACCTTATTAGAGAAAATATTCTGGATGGGACATATTATAAGCCGCGAGGCTTAGGCAGAAGCCAGTCCCTCTACTACTACTACTACTACTACTACTACTACAACCTTGCCTTTTTACTATATGAATGATGCGCGTGAGTGCCATTTTCAGTATAGTTCACGTGGCTACTGATGACATCCAGAAAAGCAGGGGGTTAAGCTATTGCTATTCTTATCTGGAGAGCTTCGCTGGAATTTGTCTTGATAGAAGTTAAATCGATGACATTGCAGTCTGCCCTTCTTCTTCCATTAAGTATGGGCTGATGAAGGAGAACAATCAAAACAGAAAGCTTGTAACAAGTGTCGACATTTCGATTTAATAATCTTTATGAAGACAACCAGAAACACACTCGCATTCAGCTTAAAGTTTAACCCTTTCACCGCCAAAGTCGCATTTTAGCACCACAGTGATTTAACGCCTATGTCACTAAAAGGCATCAAATTGGGGTCTATTATCCAAAGACCCTATTGTCTTAGGTTTGGAAAGTAAAGATAGACCTTATTTTATATATTTCACAGAAGAATCCACAATACTGCGGATGGATTTTGTTCTCTACCCAGGTAAATGTAATGTTAATTTTTGGCTGAAACATGGCTGGCGGTGAAAGGGTTAAGTAGAGAATTATATGTTAATCTTCAATATTACGAAGCAAAATAGATAAATCATTAAGTTAACAAATCTGTAAATAAACAAATACGATATAAAAGAGGGGGAAGGTGGAGAAGGAGGCACAGAAAGGACGAGACAGGGGGACAGCAAGGTGAAGAGGGAAAATGTGAAGGGGGGGACAGATAGATCGACATACAAAGATAAATGGATTGGTAGATGGATACATTTGGATTATTAGTATATTTAGAAGCTTTGATTAATTTATTTCATAGGAATTTTTTTTAGCCGTATAAACCTTGACCTACATAATACCTGCCAAAGTTTAAAACGATGGGACTCCTAAAAAGCCTCACGGCTTGTTCTGTCCCTAACTACTACTACTACTAAATGGGTAAGAAGAAAGAGGGAGGGAAGGGGACACAGTTGAGAAGAAGCAGATGAAGAAAGGATAGTTCACTGGATAAATAAATTGTACTGACCTTGAGGAAGGAGAAAAATCAAAACAGAAAGCTTGTAACAAATGTCGATGTTTCAACCTAGGTGGGGGTTTTCAAGACTGGTTAGCCTATCATAGTTTGGGCTGAGCCTGTAAGTTAGAGGGCGAAATGACAAGCTCATGAATCTCAACTCGAGTTCAGTTCTGCACGTGAAAAACAGTTATTCTAATGTGTGTGTGTGTGTGGGGGGGGGGGGGGGGAGGGGGGGGGTGGGGTAGGGGGGGGGGTGTGTGGGGGGTGTGGGAGGGGGGGGGGGGGGGGGGGGGGCAACAAACAAAAACACCGTTCTGTACGCTTAAAACAGTTCATAGTTTGCTGCTGAGGTAAGGCGACCACAGGCTGAGTTTCATGGCTACAGGTCGTCAATACAAAATATCCTCAAATACTTGCCAAGGTCTTCACACTCTTTCTCTCTCCCTCTCTGTATCCACACACACACACACACACACACACACACACACACACACACACGCACACATACACACACACACACACACACACACACACAACACCACACACACACACACAACATACATACACACACTTACACTGATACACACGCATACACATGCACAAGCACATACATACACGCAAGCCAACACTAGTGTGCGCACATACATACACTTACAAACACATAAACGCGCGTACATACAAACACACGTATACCTGTGCAAACATTCACACATATACGTATGCGTATACACATGCGTATGCACATGCGTAAACGCATAAATACATCTGCATGTGTGCATGCAGACACACACTCACACACAAACACACACAAACACACACACACGCACACGCACACAACACACACACACACACACACACACACACACACACACACACACAACACACACACACACACACGCATATATGCATGTCGATAGCAAGAGGGATGGGGTTGTAGTTGCGTAATGTCAACGAGGGTCACTTCCTAGGTTGTGTAACCCACTCCTCGTAAAACCCCAAATTACCAAATTACAGGAGCGGGACTCGGGTTCGGGTTGAGCTACAAAACTAGAGCGTCAGAGTCAATCTTTTATGTCCCATATGGCTTAGGCCGAGAGGACGAAAAGCATAATTAACCTAAAAAAAAAATCAATCTTTCAGAAAGTCTTCCAGAGACACAAAAACACAGAGATTCGGTATGAGTTCATTGATTTATTAAAATAAAAACAACTTGAAAAATAAACAAACAAATGAATAATCCGAAAAGTCCCAGCCCAAAGAAATGTTATCCAACTATTACACTAATTTGCTAAATGATACCGTCAGTGTCAAATTCAAACAAGATTGATATAACAAAAGAAATAAGAAGAATCACTGAGAGGCGAATTGGGTTTAAAATTAGAAATAGGCAAAGAAAGGAAAGAAGAATATGCGCTCCTGAAAGATAAACAATATTATGCATTAATATTTATCAACTAAAACCTAAAATGACTAAAAATAACATTATAACAATGCGATCATGTCTTACTTTGATTTCACCATCAGGTTTCAACTAATAAGATAACATCAAATCACAGAATTATTGTTACAAACTCTATCTTAAACAAAATGGGAATAAAAGAAAATAACTTGTGCAATTTTTGTAATGCAGAAAAAGACACCGTTTTTCACTATTTATGGGCATGTGTGCATACCAGAATCTTTTGGGAAGAATTAGAAAATTTTATAAAAAATAAGTGTGTGCATTGTGACAGATTATCATTCACTGCTTGTATTGTACTATTTGGTTGTGGTGAAAATTACAGAATGGACGAAGGTTTATCTTTTATTTTGCTACAAGCAAAATACTTTGTTTATATATGTCGTATCAATGAAATAAAACCTACATTGCCTGTGTTTTTACGACAATTGATACACTTAAAGAAGGTTGATAGATATGTACACCAGCTGGACATGCTTCAGGATAAATTTAATGCAAAGTGGTTACCATATAACTCACTCTTAGCATAACGCTGTCATTACTATTAGTGTTTGAGGAATGGCTGTTACAATAGGGAAGTGGGCTGTGCTGGATCTGTATCAAAATCGCTACTTGCTGTCATTTTTGAAAGGAAAAAAAAAAATCATTTCAGCGCTTATTTGACTGCTTTGTTGTGGTTTTTTTGGTTTAAAAAAAAAAAAAAAAATTATGTCAAATCTGTAAACATATTTATTTTAAGAAAAGTTAACTGCATAACAATAATGAACATACTATTATTATATCACAGCATATTCTGTTGATGTGACAGCGAAAATAATTACTTGTATGAATAGAGAGAGAGAGTGAGAATGATGGGGGGGGGGGGGGGGGGGGGGGGGGGCAATGGGTGAGTGGGTATATAAATGTAAAATAAACCCCTATTAGCATGTAATGTATCCTTGTAGACATTGATTTGTAGGTATTGTTTGAATGTGCAAATCATTGGAGAAAAGAGAACCTTCTTTGAAAGGGGCCCAAAACAAAAACAAAAATGATAATCAAGTTATCATAACCCTTTCAAAAGAGTAGTTACCAGCTCGTAAACAATCAATGCAGCGACAGTATTTTGTATTGTGATTTGTGCTTAGGTTTGACGTAATAATGTTTTTATTTGATGTTTTCCTTGCCTTGTTCATTAGAAATACTAAAGGCAGAGATTCGATTTATAATCAAGCTTGGAAATCACATTAACCTTGGGGCGGTTTTGTGTTAGGATTTTGATGTTTAAGACAGTGGAACAAAGTTAGAACCATTGCTTTTTGTTTGTTTAATAACTTGCAAAATAATATTCCATAATTCATGAGTGTGCGTTGCATCTCCTAAGGCACCAAAATAATAATGTAAGATGCAAAAAAAAAAAAAAAAAGATAACATCAAATCAAACAAAGCAATTGTTACTAACAGACCTGAAAATAACCTGAATGTAAACTTACCGGTACATTATTTTCACACAACACAAATATAAAACATGCTTAAAAAGTCATACTCCCATTAATCCATTATAACTATAGGCAACTACAGCACAAAATTGTTACACTTGTTACACAACAGAATACTCTGACTGGTAGTGGTATGCACTTGGATAACTCAAACCGAGTTCCCTCAAAATATTATTGGTTTCCAATAATCCATTTACCCCGAGCTGATGCCACAGCTATTCAAAACCAAAACCAAAATATCATGGAAAAGTCAAGTTATGTCTAACTCATATTGAGGTGACCACATGGAACACCCAGTTAGGCTGTACTACTTTCCATGGATGAATAATCCTATTCATCCTCAACAACTAGCCTTCCCCTGGTAGAAACATATTAATTTTACATTATAATTACATGATCTACACCACATGGCAAGTTGCAATGTTCTCTTTATACCATTTCTAAAAGAGAACATTTCCATCCAGAACTTTCCAATAGTTTATCCAAAAATACCTTTAACCAGTCAGTACATTTTACCTTAAAACACACACAAAAATAAAACACAAGAACATTCATTCATGAATACCAAAATAACATCCAAATAATACAACCAAATCCCTAAACTCACTGATGTTCTTTGCATCAGTCAAATTACAGCTTGCCACGGCTCTTTGTCTCCCCTTTCACCTTGCCTCATGGTATCAGCCATGTGGCTCTCAACAATGAACTACTGACACAGCTCTTTGTCTCCCCTTTCACCTTGCCTCATGGCATCCCCCATGTGGCTCTCACAATGAACCACTGGCACAGCTCTTTGTCTCCCCTTTCACCTTGCCTCATGGTATCAGCCATGTGGCTCTCAACAATGAACTACTGACACAGCTCTTTGTCTCCCCTTTCACCTTGCCTCATGGCATCCACCATGTGGCTCTCAACAATGAACTACTGGCACAGCTCTTTGTCTCCCCTTTCACCTTGCCTCATGGTATCAGTGGCTCTCACAATGAACTACTGGCACAGCTCTTTGTCTCCCCTTTCACCTTGCCTCATGGCATCCCCCATGTGGCTCTCACAATGAACTACTGTCACAGCTCTTTGTCTCCCCTTTCACCTTGCCTCATGGTATCAGCCATGTGGCTCTCACAATGAACTACTGGCACAGCTCTTTGTCTCCCCTTTCACCTTGCCCCATGGCATCCCCCATGTGGCTCTCACAATGAACTACTGGCACAGCTCTTTGTCTCCCCTTTCACCTTGCCTCATGGCATCCACCATGTGGCTCTCAACAATGAACTACTGGCACAGCTCTTTGTCTCCCCTTTCACCTTGCCTCATGGTATCGGCCATGTGGCTCTCACAATGAACTACTGACACAGCTCTTTGTCTCCCCTTTCACCTTGCCTCATGGTATCAGCCATGTGGCTCTCACAATGAACTACTGGCACAGCTCTTTGTCTCCCCTTTCACCTTGCCTCATGGTATCAGCCATGTGGCTCTCACAATGAACTACTGTCACAGCTCTTTGTCTCCCCTTTCACCTTGCCTCATGGTATCAGCCATGTGGCTCTCAACAATGAACTACTGTCACATTTTAGTGACAGTGTTTTCCAAATTTTCACCCACAAATAATTCTACCATCATTACACATTGTAATGATTATTGTTGTACACTATAAATACACTTGGGTTGTAACAGTTGGTCACAAACCCTATTATTGCTAAGCAATTCACTAGAAAGGTTGTAGAAACAACTAACAGCTCAAAGAAAGAAACCATGTGCTTCTTTGTCGAAAAGCACATGTTCACATGAACTACAACCTGGCCTTTTAATCCAGTCTTCACTATAATTTATGTGCCACCCCCCCCCCCTACCTATCTCGGTTAATTGTATTTTTCCGTTATTGCCTTTCTTACCATACATAAAGCTGTATTTTAGGAACATTTTTTTTTAGCTAATTATCTTTTTGGAATACTAACCCTAACCCTAACCCTAGCCCTAACCCTAACCCTAAGCCTAACCATCCGTATAAGACGGAAAAACGCAACGAACACAACTGTGACAAATCGCGGTGTACTGCAGTACATAGTGGGGGGTAGGGTTAGGTTTAGGGGTAGGGTTAGGGTTAGGTTAGGGTTAGTATTCCAAAAAGGTAATTAGCTAAAAATGTTCCTAAAATACAGCTTTATGTATGGTAAGAAAGGCAAAAACGGAAAAAATACAATTAACCGAGAAATGCATGGGGGCTGGGCACATCTTTACCTTTACCTAATTATTTTACAATATTACTCTACAGCTGTTTTTGTATTACATTTCTATTCCCCTGAAACACCAAAGACTAAAATGACAATAATTACTATACCTTGTCCAGGCACGCTCTAGGTCTTCTTTCTTTTCAATGAGAGACTTCTAATCTAGGTCTTCACCCTTTCAAGTCTGGTGATACACTGACAGAAAAGTTGTAAAGGAATAGGAAGTCCTATTGAAACAGGAAGTTAAAATGCGGAGTAGTTAAAATAAGAATTTGTAACAATAATAACATTTTACTTTATTATTTTAAAATAAATTTGCATAAAATCTTAAATATATATACTGGTCTCCAAAATTTAAGGGCCGGAAGAACGATCTTCTCTCTTCTGTCTTGGAGGCATGCTTATTGAGAGCTCTGGTTGCCGCCCTTAAATACACATTCGTGTCTAACTTTTGCTCAGCAGAGTTCACTAAAGTCATGCATTGCACGTGCAATAGGCAAAAAACCCTGCATCAGCCTTGATTCTTCAGCGAAAAGAGACCAAACTTTCGTGAAATTCTCGTGAATTTGCCACATTTTAAGCGTACCTGAAAACGCTGTTGCTGTACTGCAATGTCTGCAAAACTGGTTCAGGCACGTGCAACAGGAAGGAAAGATATTGAGTAACCTAAGTTTTGCCATTTTTCTTCATTGTTGTCTTAGTGTACAATAAATAAATATCAAGCTACTGAAAACAGAAGCCAACCCTTAACTTTTGGAGACCAGTATCGTACAAATAAACTAATTACTATGCACTTGTTTTCTTTACTACAATTTACTTCCATTTACAATTACGTCCTAAAGCAATCCAAGGGAAGTAAATCAACTGTCTGTTACTATTGTTAGTAAAAAAGAGTTCTTTTCCCCTGTGCTCACTTATCAATCTTTCCCCCTCCTTTCTGGTATGTAAATCCTCCTAAACTTAGCCATCATTTGGAGGAGGCTACACTCACCCCTCCAAAATGAGAATGTTCCTATTTTTATAAAAGACGGAACATTTCTTCAAATGCCTTTAACATCTTGAGAAAAAATAAAGGAATTACGATCTGAATAAAACAACAACACAAAGTTTTTAACATCACCAACAAAAACAAAAATTAAACACTACAAATGTTTACGTTACACAACCGGGACAATTGGAGGAAGTGAGACAGCACATCCAAGGTTTGCTAGATGCAAATATTATTGTACCTTCTGTAAGTGACTTTAGTTCTCCTATTGTTGTTGTCAGGAAGAAGTCAGGTGCATTAAGGATGTGTGTCGATTATCGATGAGTGAACAGCCGCATAGTTAAGGACAACTATGCAATACCTAAGGTTGAGGATTTGTTTTTGACGTTGAATGGGGCACAATATTTATCGACGATGGACTTGTCAAAGGCCTATTATCAGGTTCCGTTGACAGAGCGTGCCCAACGTGTCTCAGCATTTACAACACCGATTGGGACTTACCAGTGGCTGCGCATGCCTATGGGATTAAAGAATTCAGGTAGTTGTTTCCAAAGGCTTATGGAAAGAGTATTTGCCGACATGAACTTAGTGGATCTGATCGTCTTCCTTGACGATATCTTAGTTCATGGCAAAACTCTTGAGGAACTTGAAGAACGGACCATATCAGCCCTCCCAGAGGGTTAAGGTGTTTCAAACTTAAACTCGGTTTTTTTTTTTTTTTTTTTTTTTTTTTTTTTTTTTTTTTTTTTTTTTTTTTTTTTTTTTTTTTTTTTTTTTTTTTTTTTTTTTTTTTTTTTTTTTTTTTTTTTTTTTTTTATCCAGAAAAATGCATTTTTGGAACATCTGAGGTGAGGCATTTGGGTTTTGTTATCTCAAAAGATGGTGTCAAACCAGATCCAGACAAGGTAAAAGCTTTGCGAGAATGGCCTGTGCCAAAGACGGTCAGGGACGTCAAGTCATACCTTGGATTCGCAGGTTTTTACCGACGTTTTGTGCCTAAATTTGCTCAGATTGCTCGACCACTGTTCAACTTGACAGCTGGTTATGTACCATCCAAGAAAAAGAAGAAAAAGATGAAGGGAGACAAACCAACACTGAATTTGTCATCAGACATATTACATCTGTGGGGAAGTGAGCACCAAGATGCTTTTGAGAAATTACTTGAAATCTTGTCTTCGGAGCCGGTTATGGGGATAGCAGACAAGTCAAAGACTTTCAGTTTGAATTGTGATGCAAGTGGTTTTGGACTAGGAGCTGTTCTTTACCAATACCAGAATGAGCAGCAGAAAGTCATTGCCTATGCGAGTAGGGGCTTAAACAAGACAGAGTCAAATTAACACGCACATAAGCGAGTAATTCTTAGCCCTCAAAGTTGTGTGTGTGTGTGTGGTGTGTGTGTGTGTAGTGGTGTTTGTGTGTGTGTCGGTGTGTGTGTGGTGTGAGGAGAAAGAGAGAGAGAGAGAGAGAGTAGAGAGAGAGTGAGGAGAGAGGAGAGAGAATAGAGAGAGAGAGAGAGAGAGATCGTGAATGCGTGAAACGTGTAATGTGGTAGGTTTTGTATGTGAGAGCGAGGGAGAGAGAGAGAGAGAGAGAGAGAGAGAGAGAGAGAGAGCGAGAGAGAGAGAGCGGGAGAGAGAGAGAGAGATTTTACGGGATAACTGATAATCCCACTATTATTGGAGACCGATCAAGGGTGCATGGCGGTGTACGCTTTTATTATGTTTTATGTTTTTTGATAAACTTGTGTTTGTTCACTTGATGATGATGTTGAATTACCTACTCAAATGATGCTGCTAACCATTATATAATCTTTCACACTCATTTTGCCCACTTGGTGAAGGAGAATGTTCTCTGACGGCCTTAGCACCGTAGCTATAATGTATGTTTAAACCCACACCTGTTATTAGAATTTTGTCGTGGAACATCAGAGGTTTTAGAGAACAGATAGAAGGAATTAAGACAAACAAGTTCACGGTAAAAGAAGTGACAGATACCTTTTCCAAATATGACATTGTTTTTTGCCAGGAAACTCATTTAGACAGAGAAAAAGCAAAAGATCTATTTTTACCTGGATTTTCCCCCGGAATACACTATTGTAGACAGAAACGTGGTAAGGCGCAAAAAGCCTCTGGGGGTATCTCTGCTTTTGTTAAAGAAAACCTAAGAAAATGTGTTAAATTTTTACCACAGAGTAATAGTGATATTGTATGGCTAACTATTAGAGGCACTGATGATGACATGACCTATGTCGGTTGTGTATATATACCCCCTGAATGTTCCTCTTTTGGTCGTGATCACACACGTGAAATATGGGACCGACTAGAAAGAGACGTAGATATGCTCTCCACAAAGGGTAATACAAATATTGTATTGTGTGGAGATTTCAATGCCCGCACTGGAACATTGGATGATTTTGTTCAGATGGATGGGGATAATAATATGCATCATATGCCATTTGCTTATGGACATGATTCTGTGCACGGAAGGAACTCGGCAGACAAAGTTGTACAGAAATTTGGACGAAAGCTTGTTAATTTGTGCCTGGATAATAATATGTATATTCTTAACGGTAGGATACTTGGTGACTTACAGGGTAAACCTACATGTTTCTCGTCAAGAGGACGAAGTGTTGTTGATTATTTTTTGTGTTCTCAGAATCTTATAAGAAAAATAATGAAATTTCATGTTAACAATTTGATGGTCTTCTCAGACCATTGTCCTCTTGAGCTGCACATAAGATTGTCTGTACGAAAAGAAAATGGAAAAGAAAATAGTTCATCCTCCACCTATCCAGTAAGACAAAAACACGCCCCCACCAATAAAGAGGCGGCTGCCAATTACGCCTTCTTCTGGGGAGAAGATTCAGCTGAAAAAATAGAATCTGCCTTTAAAACCAACGTTATTTCCAGTAAAATAAATGAGCTAACTAACCAACTAAAAACCACTGAGTTAACGGAAGAGTACATCGAAGACTCTGTGTGAATCTGACGGACACAATTATTTCAGAAGCTAAATTATCTGTAAAATACAAACCCAAAATTCTAAAAACGGAAAAATAAGCGATCAAAAAGGTGGTTCTCACAGGAATGCTCGGTTTAAAGAAAAGAAGTTAGATCCCTATGAACGCCGTAAACAGAAATCAGTTAGTAGAATATATTGCAAAA